>CAJQZN010042580.1:8440-51416 GCA_907164685.1 Colias eurytheme | reverse complement strand
CTCCACACAATGCTTGTGACACGACTGGCTTGGGTACGCCGAATTCGCCGTACTATTAGTTGCCGCATTATCCAAGTACGCCGGCGGTATCTAGTCGTAGCGCGCGCGCGGAGACCAATCCATAATCTAAGTATGCTCCATTTATTTCTAGATACTATGAAATTTTGCAAAAAATTGGTTAAATCGATTTTTCGTGCCAAAATAATTTAAGAAAAATAATGTGGCAGTTGCAATCTACAATGTAACTACTATTAAAATTCGAAATATCAATACTTATGTCCCTGTATCCTTACAATCTTTATAGTTTTAAATGCTCACACTAAACACAGTTTATCTAAAAACAAATTTCATTATAATAAAAATATGCTTTTATTATACAAACCTCATGTTGCCCGCTATTAACCAACGTGGCATACAATTGAAGGCAATATTGCGTAGGCGGTGGCACAGAATGTGGACTACATTTCCTAACCGCTTCTAACGTTCTCAATAACGCTACACTGTGAGCCTCGCTGTACGCTTGTATGTTGAAACATTCCCGGATTAGAAGCTCTTGGAATATCTGGGAAAGAATTTTGTTATAAATAAAACGAGACCATTTAATGGCAAATGTGAAATTCAAGACCATTTAATGGCAAATGTGAAATTCAAGACCATTTAATGGCAAATGTGAAATGCATTTTTTTTCTTTGCTGCAAATCTAGATATTATTTTACATTTTACCGTAAAAAAAGAGTACTGAAAATCAAGCTGCAATTCATTTTGTAACATATATTAAAATGTACAGCTTAATTTCAAACTTGAAGTTATTGTTTTTAACAATTTGTTAGTTTTGGAAAACAAATTACATGACATGACATATACATTGTATCAATTTTTATGTATCTGATAATATGGAAATAGAATATAAAAATCATCATTTTCAGCCAATATACATTTAACATTCCCACTGTTGGTACACGGACCTCCTATGACGGTAATAGCACAGAATACATAATAGTAGCTAAACGCTACAGAACGGACACTCTCCGCCTCCCGCCAAAATTAAACACTTACCTCACCCCGCACGATCAGGCTAAAAATGGTCCATATTTTTCTACAGGGACGATACGCAACGAAGATTGACAACATTAATCAAATTGACTTAAAGTAATTTTATTATTTTGGATTTGTGATTATCGTTTTTCGTAGAAAATGGTTAGATATTGTGCTGTTTACAGATGTATTTCATCAGAAAAACGCGAATTTTTTTTTACGCTAGTCACAAATGTGCCAACCATAAAGCGTTAACACACACATTTGCAGTCTCTACAGTGTGACTGTCAAAACGATAAATTTGTATGGAGTGTCCGGGGTGTGGTAATAGTAAAAAAACTCACCTTATGTGTGATTGGTTTCATAAATATCCCGCCAACAATGAACAATGCTTCCGCACAATCCAACGCCGCCATTGCTACTTCGTTGTTCATTACTTCCGATCTGTAACAAACAAATAATCATAATAATATTTTCTTTGTTATTTTTGAAGTGAAAGTTATTTAGGCGCGTTGAGAGTAAAATTTCAAGTCGCGTCATGGCAATGCCGTCACGCCATGGAGTAAGGCGACGATTTTGGTACCTTTGAATCTTGTCAAAGTTTCACTTCTGATAGGTGTACCCGGCACACGGTTTTTTTTTGTTATTTATTTTTTTATATACCAAAAAATAGAATACAATTGTTTTAACAATGCTGAGATTTGCAAAATTGAGATACATACATAACACGGAGGTAAAAATATAAATAGTTTCAATATTAAAAATCCCGCTTTTATCGTAACTTATCAAACAAAATTGATTTTTAATGTATACTTACTTGGATATCTTATTTTTTCCCGGCATATGAGCTGCCAGACCACTCTCGTTAATTTGTCTGGCTTTCAGCTTTTTCTGCGCCTTTTTACTCATATTTCTCGTTGGTTGGGGACCCATCTAATAATAAGTAAACATACTTGTATTATTCACTTGCTTAACTTATTAAATAACAAAAAGATGAGCTATATAATTTGCCAAAAAATAATAAATAAACAATAAACAAATTCATTTTGTATATTTGAATAACTCAGTCTTGTAAGAATTAGATTTAGAATTGAAATTTTTTTGAAAAAGAACTTATTTAGTTACACTGTGCTTAATGATGGCAACACTAACCACGACAAATCAACGAAACCTAACTTTAACAACAATAAATCTTCATATCACTTACAGTAAGTTCTACAACTTTTTTAGGCGGCGTTATATCATTAATAATGTGTGTGGTCAATTCGTCTTCCAATGAGCTGCGACTTTCCGACATTTTGTATACATGCAACACTGTGAGCCATTGACGTAAGGTCGTGTATGCGTGACGACGGACAGTTCTTAAAAAAAAATGAAATTATTCAAATACATGAATTTAAACACCACAAAATAATATAAATTTTTTTATAAATTAGACAAAAAAAATCGCATATTGCACGCCTCATAAGCGAAGCGTTGAGGTGGGTACTACTGTCACTTCGCGCAAAACATCTGATTTTTCAAACTTAAAATGTCTTTATGTATCATACATTGCACTTGTAAGATAATACATACACACACATATTAAGAAAAAACACTATTTTTAACGTTCATGATATTTTTGATGTCATTTTTGTTATTTAAACTAGTTAAAAAACAGTTTAAAAAAGTTCTGTCTTGGACGTCCGTGTGTCTGTATGTGCGGATCCTTTTTCTTGTTAACACGATAGCGACCGAAATACTTTACTAATCGAGTCTTTTTTTTTCTCTTACGCTTTAGTATGCTCAGGAATAGAACCCTTTCATTTTTCAGGGTCTGATTCGATGTGGTTTAATTGTTATTAAATAAACAAAAATAATAATTAATAAATATTTATTAAAAAAAAATTATGAGGCGTGCACTTTTGGATTTTCCAAATTATTTTTACATTGTAACCACTTGAAAACATAATAGAAATGGCAAGAATATCTGCTGTAAAATAACCCTACAATTATTTCAGAATATACCTAACAAAGGAATGTAAAGATAAAATAATGTTTATTTATTCATTCATGGTTTAAGTATAAACCTAAGTAATTTGACTTCAAAAACATACATTTTTCTATATAGCATAAAAAAGAAAATAAACAATCAGAAACTTACTTGGTATGATCATTGGGATTATCGGAACTCCATCTCAATGTTTGCATCACAAGCCTGAATACCAGAGGGGAATATGGTATCAGATTGGCTCCTAGGCTGAAACACACAATTATAAATAAGGAAAAAAAACCAGTAAAATTTAGATAAGTCAACTCAAATGCAAAAAAATATTCATGTAAACTTTAACATATTTTTTTGAAGTGAAACTTCTTTATCGGGGTTGGAAAAAAATTTAGTGTAACATTTTTTCGTTACGCGTGACATTTTTCCGTTACGCGCCATCTTGTTCTTATCCCTACCACGCGTGATTCGACGTATTTCTGTCAAGTTGCATATAGTAAATTATTTTTTTTAAAAATAAGGTTATAAAGAAGTTTCACTTCTTACGTGTGTACTAGTACACGCACACATTTTTTTTTTGTAATTTATTAGAACACAAAAAAAAATGTGTGTGTTATTGATTTGAAATATTACTTCTTCCAAGAAGGATTGGCAAGAAGTTCGATAGTTAAAAGCAAAAAAAAATAATGTCTCAGTCTGGTAGGACACAGAAGGCTGATCACTTACTTGTCCCTAAAAGAAAATCGATCAGTGAAACAGATGTATAATGCATCTGACCGACCGGTTGGCTTGGTTGGTAGTGGCCAGAAGCCAGAGGTTGTGGGTTCGATTCCCACCCGGGGAAAATATTTGCGTGATGAACATAGATGTTTGCTCTGTGTCTGGGTGTTAATTATCTAAATAAGTATTTATTTAACATTATATATGTTTATCAGCCATCTGGTTTCCATAACACAAGCGAAAGCTTAGTATGGAATCAGATTGTGCCGTGTGTGTAAATTGTCCTGAATATTTATTTTATTTTTATATTTTTATCTGCCCCTTACCCCACTAGGGGACATGGGACTTCACTTTACATAGTACTTACCAAGCTATAAGTGCATCCAATGTGCGCAGTGCTTGCGTTTTCATCGCAACAAGATCCTCCATAGTGTCACTAGTTACTCGAGCTATGCTCAATATTTGCACAATTAAATCTAGAATCATCTGCGGCTGAATTGGTTTCGCTGTTGGATATATTTCCCTGTAATAATTATAATAAATAAATATTCATTAGTTTTAGATAACATTGTATTAAGAAATTTATAAAAGAAAGCTCCATCTTTGCACATAATAAAAAGAAACTCCAACTAGAAAAGCTTTTTTTTTTAATAATATGAAGGTCCATACCTACATATTATTTAAAAATGCTAAAAATACTATAGTTTTTCAATTTGCCCCTAAAAATACCGATTATTATAGTTATTATAGCTAATTTGAAGGAACATAAAAAAAAATCATACAAACAAGGGAAGTTTGAAATTGAAAGTTATTTTATTTATTTATCACTAGCTGTCCGCCCGCGGCTTCGCCCGCGTTTTCAACGAAAAACTCGTTCCCGTAGGATTTTCGGGATAAAACCTATCCTATGTCCTTTCTCAGGTATCAAAATATCTCTATACCAAATTTCATCCAAATTGGTTCAGTAGTCAAGGAGTGATTGAGTAACAGACAGACAGACAGAGTTACTTTCGCATTTATAATATTAGTATGGATTAAACTTAAAATACCCAATAAATTATTAAAGTACTTACACAAGCATAGCCTGTATGAAGATGAAAATATTTTTTAGTCTGTTGTTTAATATTTTAGTCCTTTCTGTATTTTTTTGCACTTTGGTTACATTTAGTAATTTTTCTACAAGTGGAGACATATTTGACTGAATATCATTCTGAAAGAGAAAATAAAACAGTTTTTTTTACATATCAAAATAATACTAAATAAGGACTTTCTGTATAATAAATAATGTGATTTATTATTACAGTGCATTTTTTTTTTCATTCATTGTGAAGACGCCTTATCAAAATAAACAAAGGTAGGTTTTAAAAAATATAGTGCAATATGTATTAATGCAATTGAAAAAAATTAAAATTTTCTTTGAATCTATATTATTATTACAAATGAAAAATATATAAATCAACATACCATAACATCATCTTTCAAAGTACTTGTGGTTGTCGAGTATATTTTACCCATCAGTTTAGTAGCTGAATAACACAGCAGAATCATATGACGTCTCCAACCCAATTTTGGATTTGTAGTTTTTATCTAATAAAGAAAAAAATAAAACATTCTTGTACAATACCATGAATATGCAAACAGACAACAAGACAAGCAACTCAACTTCCTGTCTTTACAGATACTATGCTGTGCATTGATAGATCAGTAAGTCAGTCAATCACAAACATTTTATATAATTAAAAATTATCTCTCTCTATGGTGAATAAAAGTATATTCTGAAGGAAGTTACCTGTTGTAATAGATGAGCACACTTTGCTGCAGCAATTACATTGCTATTGTTATGCGAATCAATAAAATGAATCAGATATGATTCAAATGTTGTTCGATGATTGATGCAGTACTTGGGAAAACTGAAATATGAATAAAAATTTAATTTTTTGCTGTTGATATAATTATCACAGAATGGTTGATGAATTATATGTATTTCTGTTATTTATTTAAGGTTATAATACCGGTTGATCACGTCTTCTAAGGCTCGAAGCCATCTAATGCTGTCCTGATCTACATGTTTGGATAAATTTTGGAAGAAAACACCGACACTTTCTTTAACAGCTTCACTATTGTTTGGGTCCACTTCACTTATTCTATTCAATATTTGACCTGAAAGGATACCTTTTAAAAAAATTGCATATGTTATTTTAACAATGCGAACATGCTGCTATTATACTTACTCATTTTCGGTGCCGTAACACTTTACTAACAAATTAGAAAGTACTTTAATATCTGCTCAAGTTATACACACTTTATTATATGCATATAATATACAAAAATAAAATTTAATTCTTTTTCAATGCACGTTTTTCATGGTTTTTCAATCATCTGACATTGACAAAAAATTAAAAAAGTCACTTGTCACTTGATACAATTTGACATTGACGGCAAACGTTCCTATTTCTCAAGAATGCAGAACTAGTTTTAACCCAAATTCATAATTTGCTGGATATTTCTAAGGTCAGTGGCTAAAATGTATGAATATTATGAGATTGGGTTAAGTCATCGTTCAAAATTAAAATATGTACCTATAATAGAACTCAAATATTTTCTTATGTAGGTGAAATTAATTATATAATTAACTTACTCTTTTCGGCAGGCAACTATAGCGCTTAGTGAAATGTAGAGAGCCTGCACAAAATTCAGAAATAGGGAATTTGAGTAATAATGATTATAACACGATTAACGAGCGTGACAGTAACCATGCGCAATATATAGGTGATTCCGCATTTCTCGCAGCGCGTGTAGGATACATCCAGCACCGCGGCCTTGAGCTGACGTACGTCGGGGATGGACCGTGAATAAAGCGTCTAAATCTTTAAAAAAAAATGTGTGCGTGTACTAGTGTGCACACGTAAGAAGTGAAACTTCTTTATGACCTTATTTAAAAAAAAATGTATTTTAAGCAACTTTACAGAAATACGTCAAATCACGCGTGATAGGGATAAGAAAAAGATGGCGCGTAACGGAAAAATGTCACACATAACGAAAAAATGTTACACTATTTATAATATTTTTTCCAACCCCGATAAAGAAGTTTCACTTCAAAAAAATGTGTGCTTGTACTAGTGTACACACGTAAGAAGTGAAACTTCTTTATGACCTTATTTTCCAAAAAATAATTTACTATATGCAACTTCACGCGTGGTAGGGATAAGAAAAAGATGGCGCGTAACGGAAAAATGTCACGCGTAACGAAAAAATGTTACACTAAATTTTTTTCCAACCCCGATAAAGAAGTTTCACTTCAAAATGTGTGCGTGTACTAGGGTACACACGTAAAAAGTGAAACTTCTTTAACTATGACCTTATTTTTCAAAAAATAATTTACTTTTTCCAACCCCGATAAAGAACTTCAAAAATGTAATAATCCTTAAAAAAGGCATAATTTGTGAATAAAAAATGAATCGTGCGAAAATGTTACAATTACGTAACTGTCTTGTCGTGTCTTGTCTACATAGAAAGAAAAAGACCCAATAAATCATATTATACTAGTTCCGTTTTGATTGTGTGTGACTGTTTCAGAATATTAATCCAAATTCACATAAAATTTAGGGAGCCCGTGTCGCCTTTGAAACCATACATATTTCATACTTTCGCATTGGCGACCTCTCTAAAGTCCGGTCGCGGAGCAGGAAGAATTTCGTACATTAACCTGTTATTACCTGTCACTGTCACTCCCTTGTAAAAATAATGTGTCTTGCTCGCACAGGTGCAATGACCGCCGTCCTTAGGGATTGTAAACCTTTAACCTGAGAGCGTAAAACCCCTTCCAGACGACACAATTTAATCAGCCGATTTGATTGCCGATTGAATCGGGCCCAATTTGATCGTCTATCCACACGTACACAATTAAATCGCCAATTTTAGTTCTGCTCCGTTGCCGTTACTGACTGGACTTATATTTTGCAACATGCCTCTTAGTAAAAAACAAAAATTGGGGCTGATTTTGGCTGTAACTACAAATTTAGAAGAAAGAAAAAGAAAAAGGATATGGTTGCTTAAAAGAAATCGCCTAAAGTCATATACATATTTCACTACATAGTATAAAACAAAGTCGCTTTCTCTGTCCCTATGTCCCTCTGTTTTGTATGCTTAAATCTTTAAAACTACTCAACGGATTTTGATGCGGTTTTTTTAAATAGAGTGATTCAAGAGGAAGGTTTTAGTATATAATTTATTAGGTTTTAGACAAAGTGGGCGAAGCCGCGGGCGGTAAGCTAGTTAATTTATATAGAAATGGTTGAAAGTGAATAAAGATTATTCAATTTACAATAAGATTTATAACCCGAATTAACTTGATTCGTACTAGATACGGAGAAAATCGAGTTTCAGTAAAAGTCTATCTCAAAAGTGGACTGTCTGTTGACCATACCGCCTCCCGGTATAACAGGTAGGGAAAAGTGGGAAAATGTCATTCCACATACGAAAGCTAAGGTTGTTATATTCACACACAGCTGTTCAACACAAAAATCAAACTAATCAAAGTCAAAGAGAAGACAAAATCAACGACAACATCCGCTTGACACGCCGCTTCCTCGGTGAATACGTCAAAAAATTGGCCAATTAGCGTCCACACCACCCAATTTGATCGGGCAATCCCAAGGCAATCGCAAATCGGCCGATCCCGACCACCCAATGACCTTGAATTTCATATTTCCGTCTAGACGACCCAATTTGATTGCCAATCTAGTCAAATTGGACGAAAAATTGTGTCGTCTGGAAGGGGTTTAAGGTTTGTGTTTGCTTGATTGGTGTCAGGTGTTCAATTATGATTTTGTGAATTCAACATTTATAAGAATAAACCTCAAACTCTTTATGTCCAATCAAAATCCGCCTAAGTCGAAATCGCGTGTTCTAACAAGCGATTTCGACTACCGACTACGACTAACGTATTTCTGTAATATTGTACTAAATTATTTTTTTTAAAATAAGGTCATAAAGAAGTTTCATTTCTTATGTGTGTACACGCACACTTTTTTTATATAATATATCGTGGTTATTGAAAAAGTTAAAATGTAACTAACTAATAAGTATTGTAAATGAATAAAGGACATTTATTTAATAAATTATTAAAAAACATTTTCTCATGTAAACTGCACTTCATTCAAAAATGTTTGTGACCACTGTCAGTAGGTGAACAGGTACGAAATTCTTTCTGCTCCGCGACCGGACTTTACTAATATACAGTCCGAAATATTGGCAAACTTTCCCTTCTTCATTTTTGTGGTCCGGGGTCCCATCCATTAGGGGACTTCAACTTTCCCAATTGATACGAGGATCTTTCGGCATTTGAATGACACTGACAGATGGGCGTGTTTGTGAAAATAAAGTTTGCTGCCTTTGCTGCAGTACCAAAATATGCTTCGTTACAGCCTAGTTACAGCAGTCTGTCGCAACTTCATAGAAATTTTTTTTATATGAAACGGGGCAAAATTTTCATGGCGACTCTCAGAGCAAAATTGCTCCGAGTGCCGACTATATTTGTCTCGCTCACTTCCTCGGTGTGTTTCACTTTCCGTCATTGTCACAGTGAGTGTGACATTACTCCATATTGTAATTTGTGGTTTGTGGTTTTAGCGGTACTACATGAATTGAATTACATTTTGTAATGCGAAGTAAGTTTATTTACCACTTGTTGGAAAATAAGTACCTAATTGTTTTAAAGCCTAAGTTTTTTTTGTGCGGTTTGTGATATTCTGGTTGCGAAGAATGGCGTACAGAAAATGTGAAATATGTGGTTTGAGATCGGAGCGAAAAGACGGGATAAAACGCTATTTTATGGCTAGATTTCCTCTAGATGAACTGCAGTAAGTAGAAATTTCTTTATGCAACAGCGTTATCTTTGTATTTTCATTCATAAAACTTATATTTTACTTAGATGTTATAATTTTTCATCATTGTTGACATTTCATTTTCAGGTGTAGAGAATGGGTGAAAATGTCAGGAAAAGAGGATCTTGCTTATGTACCCATTGAAAAACTGCATCAGTTAAAATTTGTGTGTGGAAAGCATTTCAAAGAAAGTGATTTCAAGAAAAAACGAACTCAGCTAAAAAAAACAGCTATACCATCAGTAAGACTGACTTCTGCGCCACTTTCAGACACTATTCTGGCTACATTTCCTTATCACCTCTTCAAAGAACAGCGAGAAGGTGAGTAGCATAATAATGATATACTTATTCACATATTCATATTAACGTAACGGCACCGGTTTCCGACTAGCCTCCTCTATCCGACCATTTTGATTTTTATTTGATAAAACGTTTAAAATACGCGCGACACTCATGAAACGGAAGGCTTTCGATCCAATCACTTATCGTACGTCATTTGTAAAAAATTGGGTTTAAAATTTTAACCGACATTTCGTCAATCCACCAAAAGCTAGGCGAGGGTGTAGTTTGTATTGGATTGAATGTGAAAAAAACATAAAACGGTGAAAATAAACATGTGGATTTTTACGCTAAATACTCTGATAAGTTTGTGGTTAATTTACTTTAAATGTTTAATTGGTGTTTTAAATTATTAATTTTAAAATATTAATGCAAAGATAGCGTGTTTTTATACGTTTTTTTGGACAAATAATTATGGACGGAATGAGGAGCTTGTCAAAATAACAACATTCCGGAATCCGACCGAATCGGTCGGTAAAAGGAATTTCGCACTTTTTAAAAGAAGGTAATTTTCTATTATGCATGTTGTTTTGGGGAGGTTTCGTATTAAATAATTTATTCTAAACGCTATGCTTATATACAACACCTGTATGCGACCAATGCTAACTTTAATGGATTATTTGTAATATTCGTTTTAACTGACACTCTTTTTTGATTTTTTTGTTATTCATTTACAAAGACCGGTCTGGTTTAAAAACCCTATATTTTACGTTTATGACACATAATTGCATAACTACGAAATTGTGAGATCTTTATAAGTGTACATATGAAATAGAAATGAACTAAAAATGAATATTAATTTCGGTTTAGAGGCTTTATTACGCAAATGTAGGTTTGGTCGGAATCTAGGTGCGATTTATTTCCCTGTTTCCGTCCAACTGGGTTGCTTTTGCTTGCGCTGTGCTTGAGTGAAATTGCATGCGTTTATTTCAGGTCATCATCATGAGTGATAAAAAAGATGCTGAAGTATTCTCATTAGCTGAAATAATACTTTTGGTGAAATGGATTTTAGAATTGGGCAAAGTAGTCAATGGGACATTCTAAATTAGTGTGGATGACCAGTGAACTACTACAGTCTAACATAGAGTTAATAAATGCTCAAATATTATTTAAAACTAGCGGTCCGCCCCGGCTTCGCCCGTGGTACATATTTAAAATATCTCTCCATAAGAACCATCCTCGTACTTCAAGTAATATAATAAAAAAAGAATTATCGAAATCGGTCCACGCGTGATGCAGTGAAAAGACGAAACGGGTTTTTACGAATTTCCATTGTATTTCTATTATCATAAAGTTGATTTTAGTAGAAAATATTTGGCTGGTCGGAATCTAGCTACTCAGTGGTCGGAAACACGTGTATTTGTACTCAGTCGGTCGGAAAATGGTGCTTTCAGTTAATTTCCAGTCGTGACAGTTAAAATCCAAATTTAAGTAATAAAAAGCCATTATGAAATACAATTATGTGCATATTTTAAAATATAAGTTCGTAATCTTTCATAATATCATTTTTTCTTATGACCTCTAGAGTATTTAATTTATCTTTTAAAGGATTCATTTAGCCGTATCAATCAGTGGTCGGAATTCGGTGCCATTACGTTATTGCTTAAATATGTATATAATATATTACAATAATTTAATTCAAAATACTAAAATTATAAAGCAAGTTATTTGTGTTAGTATTGTGGAGAAGTTAATTAGTTTGTACAAAACTAAAAAATCAATGTAAGTAATTCTAAAATTAATTTACGTCAATTAAACCAAGACACTTTAGAGAATCTTTTCGGTTTAATTAGGCAACATTCGCCAACAAATCAAAATCCAATGTGTCACCATTTTACGGCAGCCCTCAAAACGAGCATATTGACAAAATTGAGTACTCCAATTCGAGGAGTTCGAATTGGAGTACTCAATTTTGTCCTGACGAAAATCAACTTTTAGATTTTCATGATTTAGTTTTTAAAAATGCCGATGTCGATGATTTAATTGAATCAGAACATTTGTATCCAGTTACACTTGATATAGATGATGAATATGATAGTGATCCCATTTTACATTTGCCAGACATTGAACCCGAAACAGATGACAACTGGTTTGAGCTTTTTGAAAATCAACCAGTTGTTTATGTTAGAGGTTATCTAGATTCTAGCCTCTGTATTGGTTAAAAGATGTCACTGTTCGAAATGCTGCAACAGTTTAAGGACATTGAAGCCAGGGAGTGATAACACATATAATTATATAGCTCTTAAAGAATGGTGGAAGGACAAGCTCTGTCTTACATATCCGACCTTGAACCTCTGCAACACAGTAAATTTATGTGTATCCATATTTGAGCGTGATATTAAATATTTATTACACATCAATGACATTGTTAAATCTTGTTGTGTAATGATGTACAAGGAAGTGAGTTTAACTTGGATGTGTGATGAACACAGTGGCATCTTAATGCACACGTTAATAACAAAATTGTCAATTTTACTCATTAGAAATGAATGTAAGAAAATAAATGTGTCATTAACTGAAAGAGAGCAATCGAACGCTGACATAAATAAAATTGCTCAATTAACGAGTTCCGCTAGATAAGAAGTGGTTGAGTTGATGCATATTGTAACTTTGCTCTGTCACTTAATGACAAAATAGTATTTTTTTTAATTTGTAATTATTTGTAATAAATAGTCATTTTGTATTTGTACCAAATAAAACTGTTTATTTCTGCATGTGTCTGATGCAAAACAAGTGATAACTGTGTTAAAAACAACCGACTTCAAACTTGCACTCGCAACATTTACAAATATGTAGACAAAAATGCTCATAAAATAAAAACTACTGGGCCTATCCGAATAAAATTTTTATGGGACCAATTCGACACCATCCCGCATCGAACAAAAAAAGAATCACGTAAATCGGTTCAGAAACCTCGGAGTAATCGGTGCACATACATAAAAAAAAAAAAAAAAACATACCGGCCGAATTGATAACCTCCTCCTTTTTTTTTGAAGTCGGTTAATGATGAATCTTGTTATGATTATATGTATACTGATGGGTATTTATCTATACATATAATAAATCTGTAGAAGGGTCAATTCTGTACATTGAAAATATTGAAAAAATAAATAGCAGGGAGTGTTACTGGATCGATACCAAACCCAAATATGTGATTAAAAAAAATTTTGTCTGTGTCTGTCTGTCTGTATGTGAAGGCATCACATGAAAACTAACGGTTCGATTTCGATGAAACTTGGTATAATTATACCTTATTATCCTGGGCATAAAATAGGATACTTTTTATCCCGGAAAAATACGTAGAAAAAAATAAATCTTAATTTTTCCGCGCGGACGGAGTCGCGGGCGGAAGCTAGTAGTGAATAAATGGTTGTTTGTTCGGGTTTCCTTTATTTCATTAAAACATTTAATTAAACAGCAATTACAATTTTATTTAACTCAAGTGCAAGTAAAACAAAGAGAATACAAATACAAGTAAAATAATTATCGATATCGAGGGTAACCTACAGCCTGCACAGCATTATGCACTTATGTTGGTAGCTCTGTCAGACACTAGAAGTTGTCATGTTGGCTATTCTAATCTAGCCCTGTTTTGACGTTTCTTGAAGTTTATTTTTATCTATGGTAATCCTGTCTCTTCTTACGTAGTTCATACTTCATTTTGTCCACAGAGCAAGTATTTTGTCAATTACACGCATACACGTAGTAAATTCGTCTATGAACATGGGTTTCATAAACTAAATAATGTGTTATTTCGGCTTTTTCTATATTTCTCAGCTATACCCAACCAATACAAAACTTTTGATGATCTTCTAGTCAGTTAAAAATGTCATCAACATTCGCTGGTTTTAGTGAAGAAGATTTACAAAGAATTAAATCTGGAGAGACTGAGAAAAACAGCGGTAAATTCAAGTGCTAATTATTATTGTTTAATTTTTTCCCATTGGGTCAATGGAACGTTCACTTCACATAACTGTTCATTCGGATTCGATTCACATAAGTACTTGTAATTGTTATGCTTTATTAAATACAAAAACATAGCACTACGATAATACGATAAAGTTTCCGGTTATCCAAGGTTTGTGTGTGATTCAAACAGTAGTAACTAAGTACTTTGTATGCTGAGTTTGTAAGTATTTGATGCTTATTCTTTTAAAAATATGTTTTTACTAGCTTCCGCTCGCGACTCCGTCCGCGCGGAAAAATTATGATTATTTTTTTCTACGCATTTTTCCAGGATAAAAAGTATCCCATTTTATGCCCAGGATAATAAGGTATAATTATACCAAGTTTCATCGAAATCGAACTGTTAGTTTTCACGTGATGCCTGAACACACAGACAGACAGACAGACAAAAAAATTTTTAATCACATATTTGGGTTTGGTATTGATCCAGTAACACCCCCTGCTATTTATTTTTTCAATATTTTCAATGTACAGAATTGACCCTTCTACAGATTTATTATTTGTGTATAGATTTCATTTCATTAAATGATAAAAATTAATCCAAGTGTTTTTAATGTGAATTTTAAAATAATATCATACATATACATAAAATACCCATAGACTGATATTTGAACCATGTAAAATATTACTTTTTATGATATAAAAATGATGTAATTCATGACTCATTCTAAGTTGTTGTTCCTTGATGAATACTGTTTTGTAAATAATAAGGTGTTATTGCTTTTACTTATACAAAGGTACTAAATGTGATCATTTGAATAATTAAACAGTATAATATATATATCAAGCACCCTGATGACACTTAAATTAGTATATATTTAATTTAAATATTATTTCAGATCATAGAAGCATAGAGACAGTGAGGAGGATTGAAAAAATTGGCTCAATACCAAAAAGGACACCTAAAAAGCCGCTTTCACTCCAAAAGCAAGTTTCAGAAGATATTATCAACACGGATCTTTTTGAGAAGTGTAGATTAAGTATTACTACACAATCTCCACCACTCCCATCTCAAGAATTAAATGTTAATATGACTACTGACCAGAATGAAAAATTTTCTGAAAAAAGCAATGAGACAGGAGATAATACTAATGTCGCACCTGACGTAATTAGATGTGTTGATAATTATACAGAAGATGAATTGGTGGTGCATAAAGTGAAGTTGGAAGAGCTTCAATTGAGGCAGAAGTTGATGGAAGAACAGAATAAGAAAAGGAAAGAAATGCTTTCTAAAGCGCTGGCTGACAGGTAATTGTGGTTTTGAATAGAGCATGTTATGTAGAAGAAAATTTGTTATGAAGTTTCACATCTATACATAGTTGTGAATAGTTTTTTTTTCTATAAGACGATGATGAAGGTGTTTTTCTCTTGTATCTGTAATATTGTTCGGTTTGTTTGTAAAAATTGTAAATAGATGTGATTGAAATCTACTTGCTATTTAGATTAAGAGACATATATACATATAATAACACAGATTTTTATTTTTTATTTTAAATAGAAATTAAAAATGGAAATATGGAATACATTTATGATTTTTTTTAATATTTTACTCTGAAGTCTTAACTCCATTTCTTTGCTATACAAATATTTTTTCCATTTACAGCTTAAGGCTACTTTTAAATAAATATGGATGTAGAAGAATGTTCAAATTTATTTTCATAAAATAATAATAACATATTTTTTAGTGGTTTTTGTGATTTGATGTTCAAATATATTATTATGTACATTATTGTAACATGATAATGAATGTAACCAAACATTATGATTAAATAACCATGCTAACATTAAATAGAGAAAATATATGTACATTGAAATATTTTTTGTAATGTTTACCTTATCACGTTGAAGTGTGTTATCTCTGATATCTTTTTGGTTAACATGTCTCTTCAATTTTATTCTCACACTTTGATAATGGTAAACAAGTTTTATCATCTCATAACTAAAGCAATATGGTAAAAAAATTATAAAATTTTCCATTTTATTATTTTAATTTAGTTATTACAAAGTGCTTTTTTTTATTTGCTGTGAAGTTTAAGTAATGTGTTATTTTTTGTAATAAAAACCTTTAAAAATGTATAGAATAATGGGATTCTGGGGTGTTCTACAAAATTTTGCAGTAATTTGATATATGTATTAAAAAAAATGTTCTATTTTTTTTTTTTTCAGGACGAAACAAACAGAAGAAGAAGTGCAAAAGTTAGAAAAAATAAAGAAGGAATTACAAGTATTGGATGGTCAGTTTTCACAAGATGTTGCAGTGTTGAGGAAAAAAATTGATCAAGCATGCATCAGTTATTCAGAGGCGGAGTAAGATATATTTTCGATTATATTTTCTTTATTGTGTCATAGGATCATAGGAGTTGTAAAAAGTGTTATTTAATTTTAAATAAAGTTTTTCTAATGCTATTGAGGCATTGTTGACCTTTCAGTATTACTTGTTTATTTTATTTTATTGTATATTCATGGCTTAATAATAAGTATACTTCATTTAAGTATTCTTAATCCATCAGGCCCCGGAATCACAGACACAATAGAAAATCTATTGTGTCTTGGTCGGATCTGGCCGTTCGGGGCTCAATGGGTTAAACTGATTTGTTAACCTAAACATATTTTTTTTAAAGGTAGAAAATACGTAAATACATATCCTGTTAGTTGTATTAACAATTTAGTTTTATTTTTTCAGAAAAAATTATTTAAAAATTGAGAAAGAGTTTCTGCAAGCAAAAATACAACTTCAGAAGGAAAAGGAGAAGAAGGAGTTGCTAACTGAGCATCTGTGTGCTTTAATAACTCATAATGAAACTAGAAAAGCTCAGAAACTAGAAACACTTATGTTAGAACTTGCCAACGATAAAAATAAAGAATTAAACGAAATGTCAGGTGTGGTAACACCAACAGAAGATAGGCCTGTTATTATAGATGGAGTAGACGAAAAGACTGGTAAGATGGTGGAAATTTTTAATGAAAAATAGAATTTTATAAATAGTTATAGATATGGGAATAGAAATTTAATACAATTTTTGGTGCAATATGGCATCTAATGTACTAAGGTGCTAACTCTGATATATGATATTATTGTTAATTTAATGATATTAGATAAGAGATTCCTTGACAAGTATATAAATAATGGTATTACTATGACATTTTTAAAACTACAGGTATATTTTTATACTCTTTTACTTTTGTAGTACAAAGCTTTGTATTGAATGAGGTATGTTTGTATCAATGTAAAATGAATGTTATGATGACTCAGATAAGCATTTAAAAAAATGCGCTATCGATTATTATGCATTTAAAATTCGTATATTCATTATTTTTCAATTATCTTTTATAATAATCATACTTTCTTGTTATTATGTGCCTTAAAATGTGTACAAATGGATATGTACTTTATATTTCTTTAAATTGTGTAAAACACAATATCATAACAAGACTAATAATAATTAATAACATAATATGCATAGTTATTAGAAATTGTTAATAATAAAAAGGGCAATTATTTATAAATAAGTGTATATTTAAGTTTAAAAATTTAAGAAATAAAACAAATATTTATTTATAAAACATCTTTTAATTTATCAATTTAATCTAAAGTCTGGAAATGTAAAAGAAACATAGCACAAGAGTAAATATTTACGCGAAGTAAATAATGATTGCACCAGTTATGTTTTTGTGCATTGGCAAAAAGAGTATACTATTCTATATACTCTTGGAATGCTTGAAAATAATCACATTTAATTAATACTGCAACGCTTTCCAGGTCACGCTTAGTCATGGTTTTGTGACTTATTTTTAGTTCATTTTGCATTATCTGATAATTGCGTTGAGTTGTTTTTATTTCCTTGCAATAAGTATTGTATTGCCAGTATACTTGCCGATTTTGAAAAAAGTTATAGTTAAGTGTGTTTAGATTGAGTTGATTATTGATATTTCTTAGTTAGATGTGGATACTAGTCTGTGAGCCCGTTTAGACGGATTTGTTTAAAATACCACTTTCAACTAAATCTTCTGAATATAATATTATGAAGTGCTAAATGTTATTAGGACGGATGGAGTATTTATATAAAAACATAGACATAAAAATGTACCTATTTTTGTAAAAGTTCGTGAGCTATAAATTAAAAGCATAATATGAATTTTCTGCATTACGCATATATGATTACTATTACCGTAATAAAATCTGCTATAACACTGTATTTGTGTTATGAGACAATTTTGTAAACAATATTTTTAAAATTATTTCATTATTGCCCATATTAACGCTTACAATACGCTAACAATGAGAAATACTGTTCTTCGGTAAATAATATCATTTACTTTTAACAATACTGTATTCTGCTTAAAGAAGAACGTCCTTTACCTACATTTGGTAAAGAACATTCTTCTTCCCGTATGCTATCCCCAATTCCAATAGGAATACTTTTTATCGTTCGGTTTCAAGATGGCGCGTATATTAGCGTCTGCGTTCTGTAATTCCTTTCGATTTTCCCGCTCAATTTGAATTAGTTCCAATCCTCGTTTTGCCGCGCAATGATATCGTTGGCTGAGAGATGCTTCCGAACCTTTGATGCGAGGTATGTGTCCAGTGTAGCCAGCTATAGGCGGGAATTCTGGTGATATTGTGTTTTCTGAAAATTTTCAATGTTTTTTATGGTTAAAATATAATAGTGATGTTTAAGTAGTTGTTTTCATTGTAGCTATAAATAATGAAATTATTCATAGTACTCGCACATATTTTCCTGTAGATAAACGTGCAGCTACAGCCTTAACATCGATTACTATTTACTGATTAAGGCGTGAATCGGGTAGAAAATTAACTCTAGTTATAACCGTATAAAAAACTTACCTTTATATTTATTGATCTCCCTAAATCTGCTTAAATCGCGTCTGATCTCGTCTCTTGAGTGAATCGTTTCCATTTTGGGCGCGCTTCTTGAGCGCACATAGCTTTTGTTCAAATCCGCTTTACGTTTCAATTGTCGTTGGTTACGAGAGAAGTCCGCCATACAGTCGTCTGCTGTGCGACCGTATGATTTACCGTATCTAGAATTATTATTAATACGGTTATTGAACATGTTATGGAAGGTCAAATTTTAGCTAAAACTTCTATAGTGCAATATTACTTTAGGAATTTACAGAAGCGATAGCATACAAAGGTTACCGTAATTCATTTGGCCGATAGGCGTTAACGGATTGACCATAAAAAAGTCCTTAATGGAGAAACAAAGGCATACCTACTTACGTAGGTATGTAATATTTCAAGATTCAAATTCTGAATACGGTTTAATTAATAGAATTTGGTAAAGATTTATAGCATCACTAGCTTTCCGCCCGCGGCTTCGCCCGCGTTTTCAAAGAATAACCCGCATAGTGCTCGTTCCCGTGGGGATAATTCCGGGATAAAACCTATGTGTAACACATAGGATAGGTTACACAAACTTTTGCATTTATAATATTAGTTAGGATGAGGAAATTAATAGTTATAATATTAGATAGGATTAGGAAATTAATAGTTATTACGCAAAATTCATCCCGGGAACGTATCCGGTGTATCCGGTCATGTAGGTGGGTTGTCGGTTTCGTATTCCATCGTACACGTCGCGTGAAGGCCGCTCATGCCGAGGCATGTTGTCTATCTCGTAGTTATCGCCCGGCCTGTATTCTAGTGGCTTGCTGTAGGGGTAAATAAAGTTTTAGACATTATTTTTCCCAAGGTACCTAACTTAATCAATAGACAAATCATGTAGACGTTTGACGATACAAAATGCGAAAGCAGTTCGAAGTTTTTATTGAACATGAACTACTTACTCGTACCTACTCAGGCTCCACAATCCACATAGTATACCACATACCACAGAATACTAAATAGATACTACATAGTACCTAAGTAGGTATAGTACTGATCAACGATGTCCTAAGTATTGATAGAAAGATGAGTAATAGGCAATAGCAGTGCTTTATATGTAAATGTAATAGTGTGAATAAGTAGGTAACTAATGAAAGTCAAAAGTGTATGACAAGATTTTCTCTCAATCCTTATTTACATAAGTATACGATTTTACTGTTCGGTTAGAACACTGGCTGATTTCCAATTATGTAGTTTATTTCTATAGTCGATAGCTTACTTAAAAAGTCCTTTGGAACGAATTTCTCTTAAGATCTGCCTTGTGTTGTCGCCATAGCACTTTCCGTAACGAAATTTCAGCAGGGGACAGTGGCCAGTGTATCTATAATAAATAAGAGATAAATTAATTTAGTTATTGAATATCTTGTAATGCAATTCAAGCGAGACGGTATAGTACACGATTGAAACGCATTAGCATATAGCATCATTAGTTTAAATCTAAGGTTTTATTTTATTGCATTGTAGAAGGCTATCATAACTTTATTAATTTGGATTCAAGTGGAATGTTCGCCTTCGCCGCTTCCCCTTATGCGGGGATGCAGGATTTCTTACCTAAGTACCTAACTAAGACCTAAGTAAGTTTTTCATTTTTTTTACTTAGCTTAGGTAAGCTATTAGATAGCCTACATGATACATTGTTGCTTTCGTTTGGTCCTTTATTGATTGAAAAATTAAACTCAAAATCTAGGTTATGTCCTAACTATCTAATTCACTCAGGTTGTAGCTATCGCTTCTAATTTCAGAGACTAAATAAGTAAAAACATGTTTTAAAAATATAAATAGGTTAGAGGTTGGTAGCCAATATTCAGAAATATTTGCAGCGAAATGAAACACAATTTAAATATGAATTTTATTTCACCCTATCGTTTATTTATTGGAATTGGAAGATTTATAAATTTAACGGTTCACGGGTTTGATTTAATAAAACCGACATCAGGGGCAATCTTCATACGCGAAGCAATATCCAGAGGGGAGGTGGAGCACGAACGGAAAGTCGCAGTCGCAACGCGACCAGTCGCAAATGGTGCCCATAGATAACGCGACGGGTTCGTCGCAAGTGCGTTGTGAGGGTGTTGGGCGGCATTCGCTGTTCACTCTATGCATGTTAGGTGGGCATTCATCTACGCCTGTGAATTTGAAAACAAAAATGATTTAACTTTTTAATTGTCTATCTGGAAATCCAATGAATTATGCTTGTTGACTTTATTCATTACGTACCTATGTTTATATTTTAGGATCTTTTTCTATTTATGTACGTACTTACATGTTGAATTATACATTAGGCAACCAGGGTTTCCAACTCTAGCGTAATACATCGAACCAGTAAATTGCAATAAACACAAAAATAAAAGAATTAACATAGTTCTATAATGGAGAACTGTGATCACACTGGTGGTTTGCGCTATTGTGTCATTTTGATTTATAAAACGATTTCCGTTTATTTCAGTAAACATAAACAGAACATGAATGGAAATAAGAAACAAATGAAGTAGGTAGTAAAGTGCGCAAAAATAAAAAGTTTCTAAAGTTACATTGTCATTAGAGCGCGGCATTAGGTACATGTACCTAAGGCATTGGTTATTTACTTATTTGGTTAATGATTTTATTATATTTTAGTTATAAAAAAGAGTCTTTGTTCCGATAAAAATACTTTAATATTCAACCAGTTTACTGAGTTTACTGTATTGTCAAGTGCCTACATCAATTCCGTTGATTTGCCGTTGATTAATTACCTATACGCATGTTTATAAATCAAAATATTAAATCAAATGCGTCAATTCATCTTCAGTTATTTTAATCTTCTTTGACATCCGGAGCCTTCTGCCCCTCTTACGCTCCTTCATTCTATCCATTCTTGCTTGTAATCTTTCTGGAATATCCATACAGACATCAGATGTCATGCATGTACCAGATCTTTCGTCCAGGAGAAGGTCGCCGTTGCAATCACATCTGGACCATCCACACGTATATCCTTTAATTTAAAAATGATACATTATAGTTCTTATTATCTAGCATCCATCAGCTATTTATCTTTCCCCTTGCTTTCACAAAAAAAAAATAGTAAAATTCGCCTCTGCTTCTTACCTAGTACATAAACCTGCGGTTCATCACATGTTTTCTGCGATAAGGTTTGACCATTACATCGCGTATGGTATGGATGCATGTGCCGAGGACAGTGTGCCACACCTAAAGGTAAATTTCACTATACTTTTATTTTGATGTGACCTATAAGCTTAATAGAAATTTCAGAAAATGTATTTTTACTCACACATTCCCCTGAATAACAAGCATCGTCTGTTATCAAATGCAAATACCATAGATAAAAGAGTTACTAGAATTTTGATTTTGGAATTCATTTAATTTTATTTTCTATCTTTTTCGCGCGTATAATCTATGCGTAAGTTTCGCCTTTCACGCGATTCTTCATTAGCAACGTTTCAAACGTGCGCAGTTCTCACGATACCGCGAATCACAATATCTTGGTAAAAACGTGTTATTGTTTTCTTTTCCATTGATTTCTTACAAGGCCCGGGTAATCATGTGTATGCAATCAACACTACGAAACTATACTATGTTTTCTTGTCGAATATAATACTTAAAGGCAAAGCAAAAAAATATTCTTTAAAACATTATCACTTAGAGGCGCATATCATTAATTTGTGTTGTGTTTGTGTTCTATACATTCAACACATGTCCAGATTCCTCCAGTCCTCAACGTATGCCACTTGACTAGGCCTTCTGACATTAAAAAAAAAAAAAAAACATTTGGGATGTAATGCGCGCTACTCGCAAGGCGCTAACCTTTGTAGAGCTGTCAATAATGTATGGAACTATTTTAACAAATATTGGTTTGTTAACTGTTATAAAATTTTAAACAGATCAATGATTTCAACGTTACACGCGACTCGTCAAGGCCTACTGCGGCTCTACCTACTATCAACAGTAGGTGTAATGTATTGATATTTTGGATTGAGCAGAAATTGAGTATTTTTTGCATCTAGCAAATGAAAGCGATAAGCTTTGTTAATAAATTAGTAGCAAAACTTGAAATTCCAGAAAATTACCACAATTGTGAAAATACCTCGTCATATTTAAAAAAATATAGCAACGATGGTACAATTACATAGTTATACCGACTTTTTTTAAGTTATCATACAACTTTAAAATATAATTGTGCGACGATACCTAATTACCCAGCACAAATGAAAAATAGGCGAATTTTTTGACGTCTACCTTACGCTCTACTTCCTTGACCTAGTTTTATCAAAGTAGTAAAATGCAATTTCTTTTCTCTTTAACTAATCGACGAAAACATTTTTGGTGCTTCATCAACATTTAAATTATAACTACAGGGTTCGACGAAGGAAGTTAAAATCAGATAGCATGGAAATGAGCTATAACTATTTATTTCTGATAGTGTCAAAAGCTTCAATTCTAGTGTTTATCGTCTATGAAGTTCTACATAATCTTGTAGGTATCTTCAATTTTGCAGTGCAATTTACCCCTGTCTCTAATCATATATATTATCATGAAGATATAGTTAGGTGCCAGGAACGGAGAGCGCGGGGCGGCCTTGCTGCGTCGAATATGGTGATAAAATCATAATTATACCAACTTTGTACGCAGAAATGTTCAAGTCGAATACCTAATTAGTTGAATAGCTTTTAATCAGAATACTATTCAGTTATATTTCGTGCAGCTTACGATTACCGTAAATAATTATTAGACGTTAAAACTTTTCTCATCAGGGAACAACTTGGTCTATTATTAAATTATTAGTAAGCTGGTAACGGAATAGATTGTTTTCTAAATGGGGTGGTATAGTCACAAGAAAATCTTATAAAAGGAAGGCGTGTTGAAATCTTAGCATCATGTACAGCATAATAGACAAGCCTGCATAATAGTTCAATACAAAGAACGCATTAAAGTGCTTTGATGTAAAGGAGTCGATAAGAAGGTGTTAATGGACACATTGTTTTGAGATAATGCTTACATAAACTCGCTATATTTTTGTTTTATAATAATAAAAAAAAAAATTAACTTCGTAGTTACGGCTATCACTGCCGGCAACACGTTAGAAATTTATATATATATATTTATATATTTTTATATATATCTATTTCAAGAATCACAATTTCAGTCAAGTGTCAACTGCATTTACAAATACATATCATTTACAATTACAAATTCAATAATCTTTATACTTACTTAGCTTCGAAAATTATATTATTATGGAATCGATATAGTTAATTCATTTTTAATTTTTTTAAACCTATTAAAAAGTGAACGTTCAGACATGTACCTAATGCATGGACTCATCGTAACAGATCTTTAACATCGTTGCTAATTTGTATCTGCCTACATTTCTTTTGCGTGCAGCGAAAAATAGCGCATCCCCTACATTCTTGTGACTATCAGTTACATCAATGGGGTTAATCGATTGGCACCAGGTCGCGGGCTACCTCAAGGTTAAATGTAAATCTGAAGGTTGAGATTTAGTTACGAATTTTTACAGGTGAAAATTGCAACGGATTATAATACTGTTAAAACAACGCGTATTTACCGTAGGAAGTAAGGTTTTAGTTAAGGATTGTGTATTGCATTTGTGTGTTAAATTTTCAAGAACTTTTTGTAGGTATAAGAAAAATTGTTCTTGGGCTTGTTGCCAACTTGCTTTGTTGAAACTATCGCTAGCAACTTCACCTTTAAACTATAATTTCCATAACATCAACTATAGTTATGCTTTAAAAGTTATAATATGGTTGTAAGTTTGTAGAAGTTAAAATTTTTCACACATTTAGTAGGCAGTATTTCAAAAAACAAGTAAACAAACGTAAAATGTTACGCAAAGTTAGTGTGTTCATAAAAAAATTAGTGTATTCAGTATTCATCTTTAATCTCTCTGTATTTAACATTTATAAAGTAACCATTTTATCGTATTTCTTTTATGGGAAATGGGAATGAAATTAGCTTTAAATTTCCGATATTTCTGGCACTCGTTAACGGTCCGTTTCAAAACTAGATCTACCTACAGTTTATATTCTACATTAGAAATATTTTTCCTCGTTTGTCTATGGAACATTTTTAAATGTACTATGAGTACATTTTGAAAAACCGTTTTTTGGTGGATTTACCCCACATTTACCCTATACATAGTACAGATACGTTCAGATTCATGATAACATTATATTTTTTTAGTTTTGTCCAGACGCCTTATAAATGTCTGTTTATGAATCGTTTGTTTATTGGGGTTATACTGATCAGAGTTCTTGTGCCAATTTATTTTATAAATTACCTACACATAAAATAATGAACTGGATAGGTGAGCGACCGGTTAATCTAGGCTTAGACAGAGGAATTAGTGCAAAAAGGTTTCGTCATGTACTTTATACCTAGGTATAGAGTCATTTTTGTATCAAATTCATTCTGAGACGTATTTTTTTATTTCGGTTTCTAGCTCTACAGACTCTACAGTCTACCTACTTGTTTTTTCTAAATAGAATAACGAAATGAAAAGATACTGATAAAGAATTGAAATTAGTAAGTAACGAATGAGGTCACATTTGTTTTATTTTTATGAAGTATATCAAAAATATCGAAACACCATGATAGGTTTTTAAACTATTATTAAACACAATCAATAAATTTGTACATAATAAATTATCTGATTTGATTTGTTTAATTGACAAAAATTCCAAGGTACGTTATACTTTATAAGGTAAGTAGAGTGTGTTTATTTTTATTTGTAATTATTAAAGAGGTTAAGGTCAAGAACAACGTCACCAAAAAATCTCAACAACGAAGCTTTGACCGAAATAATGCCTTTTATGTAACCGAAAGCAATTAACAAATTTCCCCAAATACATTAATTAGGATTATTTGCATTGCACTTTTATTACTTTTTGACTTTGAAACGTACATAATATTATGACTACTTTGCCATTAAAAGATGTAGGAAGTTGCAGGAAAACGAATTTTACAGTCAATATTAGTTAAAACACCCTCTTCCATTTTATAATTTTACTCTGCTCTCCTGGAGGAGAACGCCGAATGCGATAAGACCGCCTTTCTGGACCTTCTTTTAATTTTTACCAAGTTGTTATCCTAATCTTACATATATATATTATTCTATTTTCGGAGTAAAAATAGTTTTGTAAACAGAATAAGTACCTACAGGTGCAGGCGCGGGTAAATAAATTCTTATTCTATTCAAAAATTTGAATAATAAAGAACTGAACTGAACTGAAATCTACGTTATTAAATAATAAGTACCGTACTTTAGTAATAGTAATTTTTAATTAGATAGTATTTTTATAACCATTATAAAACGTATTAAAGTTTACCATTTATTTCAATACATGAGATCAAAAATGGTTACAAGTTCGACGAGTTAATATTAATAGACCGTGGTAATAGTAAATTACCTTGTGTCTTGATGTCACAGCATTTGCACGCAAACTAATACAACGCAAAAAAAAGTATTCTATTTTCTATTAGGTAGGTATGTAGTTAAAAATAAACTTACCCAGGTATGAATGAACCGTTCGTTTGTGTTAAATAATTTTGCCTTTCACGACCGCTTACATCCACCCACATGTTTTTAAAAGTTTTTTCTTAATATCGTAGTAAATACATATCGTTTACTAAGAAACGTAAGTCATCTGTTAAAGGTTTTGCGATACTAAAGAATGGTAGCAACGATTGTATATATTATACTTACATATTCCACTCGCAAAGTTAAAATGCGCGCGCATTTAGGTTAAAATAAATATTCAGTTTAGGATATAAATAGAGACAACTGTTATATAAAAATAGTAAACTAGGAAAAATAATAAAATAGCCATATAAGGAATATTAATGTATGTACTTAATCTGCTTTGTAAGGCTATTAAAATTGGCTCGTGTACTAAAAAAAAAGTAAGCATTTGGATACACATTAACAATTAGTTAAAATATTAATTTTGTGAAGCTGAGGAAACTTGAGGCAATATGTTTTCGTTTTCGCGCCTATTTAAATTTTAAAATAGATAACCGGAAGTTACGATACAATACGGAGGTGCCATCAAAGTATTGTCCAATGTTAGATATTATTTTTATTGAGGTGTAATAAATTAAATATCTTTAGCTTCTGTGTTTAGCTTCAATCAAGGCTTCAATCAATATATTCAGGTGATAGATCTGTCCGATAAGAATTATCATTAAATAATTTGAATCAAAAGAAAATGAATCAGTAAGAATAATATAGAATGATAAAAAAACAATATAACTAGTACACTTTATGGAAACATTAAAATAATATTATTTTTTAATTGTAATGTCCATTAATTATAATATAATATTTTAAAAGAGCCATAATCTGTTTAGAAAACTAAAGCATAGACTATCATTCCATACGTTATCTGTATCTGACAGTTGAATGAACTTTACATTTTCCAGTGATTTATTTAATCTGTAATTTGTAGAGTTCAAGAAAGATTGTTGTGAGTCAGACGATTTGTCGGCTTTACATAAAATTTAATATTTTTATGCTGTTAAATAAATAATGTAAAATGGCTATTAACTTAGATAAACACAAGCCTGCGCTCGTTGCAGCGTGGAATGATGTATTGGACGAGAAAAGTGAGACTGACTGGTGAGCACATTAATTGTTAATATTACAGCCTACCTATTAAAATTAATAAACAGTAGAAATTATTAACTACATGGTAATATATTTTATTTCCTGTAAACCTAGTTACCATTTATATATATTTTATATTCGAAAAAAAAAATGAAAGTATAATGTGTAACGATCTCAGAATATAATAAAATCTAAACAATGGAATATTGCAACGACTGAATAAAATAAAACATCTATAAATAATATGCAAGCATAAGCATATGTTATGAATTTTTATGTACTTAGAAAGGCTTTGTAATTGGTTTTTCCCATATATGGAAAGTTGCATTTCGTTTTTAATTCGAATGTCTAGAGTCACACGTATCAACTTTGTTTGAATAAATGTTTATTATTTCACATAACTGTACATGTGTAATTTTATGTTAAGTAGCACAAATAAAATTGCCAATTTTACATTGTGTGGGATTGAAGTGAGTATTATAACATAGTAGGTGTATTCATTTATGTATAGGTGTTGTCTCATATTTTATTAAAATAACATATATGTATATTTCTTAAATTTCCCATTTATCACAAAAAAAAGAAATGACTTATTCATATTCTTCATCGTGCAATCATACAAAATATAATTTATTTTTAGTTCTTTTACTCTTATAAGAGTAGATAATTATTTACTTTAATCTTAACATATTATATTCTGGTTTTGCAAGCATTTTGTTCAGAAACAAAACACTAGTATCAATTACTTTACCACTGTAAGTTATATGTAATATGATAGGAGCCATGAAAAAGAAGAACTACAATGTTATTTCCCAATAGTAGTATTTAGTTATTAATCTATGATTAGCCTCAATACTATTTTGTCTATATTTATAATTATCTCATTATTGTATGATACAAAATGAATTTTTAGCACAAACAGTATCTATAATTTATATTTACAATCAGAAGCGTAGCGTGCCTTGGCGGGGCCCGTATAAATTTTTTTTTGGGGGACCTCAGGAAGGGTAAAGATTTCTCACAAAAGCGCACGTTGGGGGCCCCCTTGGCGCGGCGGCCCCGTATAATTGATACGGCAGATACGGCGGTAGCTACGCCCCTGTTTACAATGTAGTTGGAGAATGGGGTACATTTATATTTGTGATTATTAATTAAAATTTCTTGACATGAGTGAGAAAGTATATTGGAAGTATTTGTTACCAAGTAACTCTACCTACTATATAAGGCTTCAACCAAGTGTTTGTTCTTGGAAGAGTTAAATATGTAAATACAAATCTTTTCATATATTTTTAGCTGTAGTAGTCTTATGATGACTTTTAACATATGTATCTAATAGTAATAATCAACCGTAATAATCAACCTTCCATGTTCTACAAAAACTCTTTATATGTGAGGTAGCTCATAATATTTTAATTTTGGTTGTGGCTTACACATTAGATTGTACTAAAGATTAGCTAGAAGTTATTAGTCAGATTGCCTCCTTGATACAGTGGTTGATGCGTGAGCGTAGAACCGAGGGGTCCTGGGTTCGATTCCCGGTGGAGACGAAGAAAAAAAATGTCTCGGTCTGGCAGGACACAGAAGGCTGATCACCTACTTGTCCCTTAAGGAAATGGATCAGTGAAACAGATGTATGCATAATGCATCTGCCCCTTACCCCACTAGGGGACACGGGACTTCACTTTTTTTTTTCTATTAGTCAGATTGTGTTAATAACATCATATTATTTAATTTCAGGGCATTATTCGGTTACGATGGACTGACAAATGATCTCAAATTTATCAGCAAGGGAGATGGCGGACTAATGGAGCTTGTTGATGAGTTCAACAGTGGAAAGATACAATACGCCTTCCTTAAAGTTGATATTCCAAATAGTAGTATATCTAAATATGTCCTTATCAATTGGCAGGTATGTTCAGATTAGATAATAACTATTGTTTATTGTCAATAATATACTGTGAATCAAGTTTGAAATACAATCTATATTTAATAATAATATTAAAAAGCTGAAGAATTTGTTTGAACACGCTTATCTCAAGAGCTCGATTTGCAAAATTATTTCGGTGTTAGAGAGCCCATTTATTGAAGAAAGCTATAGGCTATATATCATCGCTAAGACCAACAGGAGCGGAGCAGGATAAAACCGTGGGCCATAGCTAATATCAAATATTATTTTTTATCTTCTATAATCAGTTGTAGGGAAATAATTCTATGAAATTAAAGTATTTTATTGCATCCTGTTATATATTTGGCTATCTGTTTATCTAATTTTCGGATATGTTAGCTAATCAAGTATTTGTGTTTTAATTAGAATTTATCATTTTATAGTTAGAAATAAAATCACAGCAGCATAAAATCCTTAAAATTAGATGTAAAGGACAACACATTAAATGAAAAAATAGCATATTTGTAGACCATATTAAATACAAACAATTTATTTTACGTATATTACAATAAATGTAATTTTTCCGCAATCGTTCATGTCCTTAAATGAATGCTCATATCTCAGCAGATTCTATAAATATAATTATAAATTATTCACATCACAAGCATATCAGCAGAGTTCAAGAATTGATTTACAATGTGTGATACACAACTTTCACTATATACATTGTGTATGTATGTAATGTTAATTATTTTAATGTTAAATGCAATCATGTGTTGAAATTGCTTTTTATAGTGTTTATTTAATTTATTGAGGAAATAACTCGTGATAAATTTGTAAATCTTTATTATGAGAATGAATCGATAAATGTTTTAATGGCGAAACGACAATTTGGTTAATTCTTTTTTATAATTTTCCTTAATTTTCAATATTTGCCGGTACCAAGGTTTTATATCTGCATTTAAATCATAAACTTAAATGTCTCTAGTTCTATTATGATCTTTAATTATATAAAGTTAGCTCTATGTGTTTAAAACTAGCTGGCAAGTTTTCTATAAGCACCTTAAGCACCAGCCTATGACAATAAAGAGAGTGTTAGTCAAGCATATTATTTTTAATTTCTCAAAGAATAGAATAAATTCGATCTCTCTGGCGGGATCTGAGTTGGTCAAGCGTCCGGCCCGGATTGTCGTGAAAGGATACGGGTTCAAGTCCCGCCTCTTGATCGAATTTTTTCTATCCTTTGTAAATTTATGCTTTTCTTTTTAAAAAATTAAAAAAGACGTGTGGCACTCGGGGACTGCCGCGGTAAAGCTATTGCATGCTATGCCTTCAAGCCACACCTCCACGCCCGTCGGAGTGGGGAGCGTGAGGTTTTTTCGTTACGGAATTTCTGGATTCGGTCCCCGCGCTCATGGCCCGCGATAGAAGCTATGCAATAGCTTAAAAATCAAACAATTTTATAACAACTATCATTTTCATTTTAGGGCGAAGGCGCTCCCACAGTCCGTAAAGGTACATGTGCGAACCACGTCAAGCAAGTTGCGCAATTCTTTCACGGTTTCCACACAACCATGCATGCAAGAACCGAGGATGATTTGGACGAGAAAATCATTTTGGATCAGTTGGCAAAGGCTGGATCAGCGTTTAACTTCAAGTCCAATAGGAATGAGGACCTGCCGCCCAGTGGACCAGTGGGAACTGCTTATCAGAAGGTTAATCCAGGTAAATAAGTTGTTTTGTTTTTGAAGTGAAACTTCTTTATCGGTGTTGGACAAAAATTTAGTGTAACATTTTTGCGTTACGCCGCCCGCGTGACATTTATGCGTTACGCCGTACGCGTGACATTTTTGCGTTACGCCATACTCGTGACATTTTTAAGGTCATACAGAAGTTTCACTTCTTACGTGTGTACTCTAGTACACGCATACATTTTTTTTCTGTTTTTGTTACGCAAGAGGTTGAGATTTTATAGAGAAAAGCAAAAAAATAATAATAATGGGTAATCAGGATATTAGGGCAATGTATTAAGTTATTAAATAGACTTTAATAAGATTAATTTTCAAAATATACAAAATAAAACTTTACTTTAGGATAGTAGTCAAATTCAAAAGCTATTTTCTTTGAAAAATTGTGTTCAGAGATTTACACTAACAAAAGAATTTAATCCCCTCCCTATAATAATATAAATATATAAAAACAATTCCATAAAACAAATGGGTTGCATTCCATACTCATGTATAATATTGTTTACCATTTTCGCGGGAACAATGCAATAATTGGCAGTGCATTGTGTGCAAATTGTAAACATGAATTCAACACACGCGACAGTCGCACCTCAGGTTTTAGACAATCAAGTTGTATAAGTTTTTAAATACTTGAAAAAATACCCCGTGTTTTTGGCCATTAAAAAATTTATATTTCTAAGCATTTGAATGCTATTCAACTAAAATATAAATAATTGGTCGGATAATGAATAGTATATTGAATTCACAAAGATACGACGTTATACTGTCGAGGAAAGTGGCTGAGGAAATTAAGAAAAGAAAGAAAACGCTACGTAGAGGTAGATTTTTGATCGTTGAATGAAATGCTAGGAAATTATTGTGATTCCTACTCATAATTTTAAGTATGGATGTGTTTAATTTTGTGCCTTATTTCATTTAATTTGTAAAGATATTTTAAATGTATACAAGTTATCCCGTATCAAATTAATTTTCGTGTAATTATACAAGCTATAATGTTTTATTGATCCTGAAGTGCTTTATTCATAGAAATAAATTGTAAATTAAATTTACAATCATAATTGTTGATGTTTAAATATTTTTTTACAGTTCAAGAAATAAACTCAAAAGAAAGGGACCAATTTTGGTTGAAAGAAGAACAAGAAGAGAAGAAGCGAATTGAAGCGGAAAGAAAGAGGAGAGAAGAGGTCTGAATTATTTATTATTTTATATTATGTACCTTTTTGCTTGGTTATTTTTGAAGTGAAACTTCTTTATCGGGGTTGGACAAAAATTTAGTGTAACATTTTTGCGTTACGCCGTACGTGTGACATTTTTGCGTTACGCCATACTCGTGACATTTTTAAGGTCATAAAGAAGTTTCACTTCTTACGTGTGTACTCTAGTACACGCATACATTTTTTTAAGAACTTTTTGATATAATATCAATGTTTCTTTTAACAGGCTTTATCCTTGTTAAAGGAAACATTGATATTATATTAGCTTTATTTTTTTAACATTTTTTTTTACAGGAAAAGAGGAAAGCGGAAGAAGAAGTTAGGAAACGAGACGAGAGGGAAGCCGCGAAACGGGACCAAGCGGAACAACTGTATGTATTTTATAAATTACTTCTTAAATTATGATGATTATTTTATTTTTTTTAATACATTGGTTGCTCGGCTTGCTTGGAAGAAATTGCTTGAAGCAATAAAGCCGCCCTTTGCATCAAATATCCTGCGTGCGAAATTTGTATTTTATTTTTTGTATGCGATAAAGATTATAAATAAAATATTTTATGAGGATATTACACAAGTTTGTATGCGTATATTATTAGGTGGATATCAATGACTTGATGAATGCAAAATTCATCAAGTTCCTAATACTTTAAGTATATTGAGCTGAGCCTTTTTTATGTAAGGCAGACGCCAGTTTTCTTTTTATTGTATGTATGAGTATAAAATGCTATACAAAAATAATTATTCCTTCACACTTTTAGTCACTTTCTTGACACCAATCACATAATTTAAGTGTTAACATTGCCTTATTTTAATTAATTTCCTTAATTTAGACTATTTATTTGTTTGACAAGTTTGACGTCACAATCTATCTTTTGCATCGCATATACCACGTTTACTGAATAAACATTACATTAAAAAGTGATAACTTATTGTATTTAAGTATACAGGGTGTCCCACTATTGGTATACTAAGCGCGAAGGAATTTGTAGTTTTGCATACACTGATCACGTAAAAAATACTTAAAAAAAAAATTACGTTCAAAATTTTTTCTAAATTTTTCCTGAAAATCCATGTTTTCTTCTCTAGCTTCGCGCAGCCGGCATATACCGCTTCTCTTATATGAGCATTTTATCTATGAAAACATAATCTTAAACGATAGCTCACGTGCTGGTGGCAAAGTTGGGCGGCTCGCTTGTTATGGGTGTACACATAGAGTTTTAAGAATTCATCTATTTGAAAAAAAAATGAATCTGGAATTTTTTAATTATTTTTTACGTACTCAGCGTATGCAAAATTATAACCTCCTTTGAGCTTAGTATACCAACAGTGGGACACCCTGTATATTTTTAATATGATATTTATTTAATTTATGCACTTATGTATCTGTATGTTTATGTACATATTGTTTTTTGAATTTTTGTTTTTTGAATTATTAATCTAATACTTACAGCTAAACCACCACATTCTGTCATGATTTTATGTTTTTTATCTTGTGTTTGCCTGGAAGAGATGGCTACTAAAGCCATAAGGCCGCCATTTGTGCATGTCTCTATTCTGTATATGTATGTCTTTTTCCTGTTTGTAAGGGTGTTACAATAAAGCGTTTTCATTCATTCATTCATACTATAACATTACGCAGTGTGAATTCCAGCACTCGCCCAGAGAGAACGGGGGCGAAGGCCCACGAGCGGTCAGCGGAGGCTCGTGAACTGATCGGAGCCTCCACAGCGACCGCGAGAGCCCTGTTCCAGAGGAACTTGGCGCAAGGGCAGATTCACAGGCGAGTACAGTAAACTAATTTTGTTATATCACTAAGGGCCGATTTTTCAATGCATGGATAAAACTTATCTGTCCAATAAAGTATTACACGATAATATGAAAATGTCACGTAAACTGTCAAATACGGGCAATTAGAATACGTTTTTAAAATGGTAGTTTTATACATTATTCGACGAATTCGGCCCTTAAAGGGAATGTGATAATACTGTAGATGGAAAGAATACTCAAAGTAACATTATAACAAAATTTGCTTGCCACTGTATGGATTAAATCTCTTTACAAACTTGATAAATCAAATGAAAGCTGAATTATTAATTAGTATAAAACTTTTATACTATTCGTATAGTAATAACAGTAATATAAAAGCGAATTTGGTTTTGGTATGTAATCTTGGTGTTTTAATAATCTTGGTGTTTATTTTCAAAATTCCATAATTTGCATTTATTATTATAGAAAGCCTTATCCTTACAGATCATCATCTAACACACCAGAAAAACCGATCAGAAGCTCGGTGATAGCGCAGCGTATAAACGCTTTCTCACAAAACACTTCACAGCCCTCATCACCTGTGCACGTCAAATCTCCAACCATAGACAAAATACCCGCCATAGACACAGCACCAACCATAAACACAGAACCAACCATAAACACAGAACCAACCATTAACACAGAACCAACCATAGACACAGAACCAACCATAAACACAGAACCAACCATAGACACGCTGCCACCGCCCACAGGCAAACTTCCAACCATAGACAACGAAAACGCAAAAACACTGCAAGAAGAAGAACAACCAAAGACAAGCCCGCTAAAGAACATAGACAAGATCAAAATGAGCTTAGAGACTCCGTCACAGATACAATACGAACCAATTATAGATCCGTCTGTAGATCTAAGTCCCAGTACTGAAAACGAGCCAAGTTCTTTCAGCGCTATTAATTACACGGAATATCAAGACTATAGGGACTTGAAGCAATGTGAGCCGATGATTAAACAGAATATTCTGGAAAATGATATTTTCGACGCGTCTTACTCGAGTTCGAATGAAAATGATGACGATGACTCTGATAATAAATTTAGTACGATAAAACGGTCGCCGTACAGTAAGAATAATGACCCCGAACTCAGTAGACAGAACACGGTCATAGAGAATGTTAATTATAAAAAGGAGAACGGGAATACACATGAAGGTGAGGGTTTTAAAGATCTGTTTAATTGTAATTTATTTATGGTTGGTACTTTCATAGCCATGGAAACAAGTATTAGAAACTATGGCTCTGACGGTTGATTTATAGTAATTGATTTAAAATTATTTCATTTTAACGGGCAATTAGTTGTGGTATTGAGCAAAAAAGAAGTCGAAAGTACTCTTTATAAAATAGATTTAAAAATGTATAAAAGTAAAATAATATGAGGTGTGTCTCTAATAATTTATAATTTTCTTAATGTAAATACAGATGTATCTCCCGAGACACTGGAAGAGAGTTCGATTTACGAAGATTTGGATGACGATCCGGGACTGACTGCAAGAGCTTTGTATGACTATCAAGCAGGTAATTTATTTTTAAATTAAAATTAAGTCATCTTGTTTATTATGCTATTTCTCAAGTACACTGTTCGGAATTCCGGTACACACGTAATTTAAAAAATATGTAAAAATATTAACATGCAAATCTCTATTTAATATGTATTATGTATATTTTTCTATACATAATGCATCTGCCCCTTACCCCACTCGGGGACATGGGACTTCACTTCTGTATATTTTTCAAAACATTCCACTTTTTTTCTATAATTATGTTTAACATTACCATAAAAATAATATCATAGTAATAAATCGATTACAAACTTTTCGTTGAATAAAAATATGTATATTTTTTGTTAATTCATGTAAATTAATAATAATTGTTTTATTGCAGCGGACGAATCAGAGATAACATTCGATCCGGGCGACATAATCACGCACATCGAACAAATAGACGCGGGCTGGTGGCAAGGGCTCGGGCCGCATGGCGTCTTCGGCCTGTTTCCCGCCAACTACGTCGAACTGCTACCGTGCAGTCCACGCTAAATAAAAAAACAAATCAAATCCTATCCTGTCTTTCCTTATTCCTTTTTCAAATTATCCCGCGCTAAATAAAAAAAACAAATCAAATCCTATCCTGTCTTTCCTTATTCCTTTTTCAAATTATTCTTTTTTTTTCATTCATAACAGGCTAGTGACAGCTGTGACGTTTTAGATTCTTTCCCGCCAATTGCATGGAGTTGCCATAAAAAAAATATCATTTTGAAATTTTAATCCATTCATTCAGATTTTGTGATATCCGATTTTTTTTCCGTTTCCGTTTTTAAATATAATTTTTATTTTATTTTTCATTACAATTTACATCGCATTTCCAAAACGATAAAAAATGATACCCAAAGAATCATATCCCTATTTTTCCTATCTTTATATCCAACACCTTTTACTCTTTCTGATATAAATGTAAAACATCTCATATTTAAGTAAGTAAGAAGTAAGTATACAAATTCTTAACATCTAATAATCATGGAAAATATATCCGTCACAAGGAGGAAGGGTATAGATTATATTATATCTAGAAAAACGGTTTATTGGGGTGTATACTTGCTAGATAAATGTAATTTGATTCAACATGTGGTTTAAATTATGGGCCAACATTTTAGATTCACACACAAGATTTTGCACCCGAATCTTGATAGAGTAGAGGAAAGTATTAAAAGACAAAATAATTTTAAAACATAACAGATTTTAACTTTTCAATCTTTCTAAAATCAACTTTTAGTATAGTCACTGTTAGTAGAAGACATTATTTTTGTCATTTTAATAAATAAAGAAGCAATAGTATGTACCAATAATAGATAGAATTACTGATAATAGGTGATTTAATAGATACAATTGCATTTTACTATGTCACAATAATTTATTAATAGTATAACCATAGATATACATCTCCAACTTCGCAAAATGATTAGCATATGGTTTTTTTTATAAAGGTCTAATTTTTATATAAATTTTCTCCAATTACTTCGTACCCAATTAATATACACGTACACGTTATTCGTTCATATTCTTAGTATACATAATATATTATTATCCATTTTAATCTTTATAAATAATGGATTAAACATTAAACTTATAAATTTACATTCATCATATTATTACATAATGGTCGATAAAAACATTCGTACGATATAAATCTATTATTTTTTAAATTATTAAATGTATCTATTCCACAAAGCTTATTTTAATTGCAGGCATTTAAATCCATAATCCCGAAACGCTGAGTGCTATTTTATATGCAATAATAATAATATTCCTAACAACAATATAGTAAACAGTTATAAGTAAAGACAAGTTTATTTTTATCTATGTATATTGTGATTACTATGTTAAGTTTTATCTATAGTTGTAGAATGTTTTATTTAAATGCTTCCATATGAATTTAAAATTGTAAGTCATTGAGATAATATGAATATGGAGACGATACCGCCTACACCACTTATGTTCCACTCAACATACGTCATGTGGCGTAACTGCACTCAGTCGCTTGCTCGCTCATTGGCGCGAACGTCACGCTCATTTTTTATTTGTTTTAAAGTGAAACGCATCAAATATGCCTACGTGTGTGTTACGATATTGCACAAATAATACGGAAAAGTGCAAAGGAATAACTTTTCAATCAGTAAGTAACTAGATAATAATTTTTAAAACTTAGTTAGAACAAAATTTTTGGCGGGCGACATTTTGCGTCATTTGTCATAGATTAAAAATTTAAGATATGACATGGGGCATGAAATAAGTGTTGTTAGTAATATTTGCTGGAGTATATTTTTATAGTATAAAATAATAATTTTACATATTTAGAAAAGCATAGACTGGTTGTTAATTGAAAAAAGGTGAAATCATGAAATATGAAAATCAATTACTTAATCACCAATTTTTTTTTTGTTAATTGATTTTAATCAATTTTAATTGATATTGTATAAGCTACTGACTTGAACGTATAATTGAATTATTATTTATTTATCTGCACTAATATTATAAAGAGGAAAACTTTGTTTGTTTGTTTGATTGTAATAAATAGGCTCATAAACTATTGGACCGATTTTGATGAAATTTGGCACAGACAATCTTTAGACCCTGAGAAAAAACATAGGCTACTTTTTATTGCGAAATATGTACCACGGGCGAAGCCGGGGCGGACCGCTAGTTCAGAGATTAATATTTTTTCTATTCAAGGTTTCCATGTCTGGGCCGTGAAGAAAGGGAAAAATGGGTAAAATTTGTCCAAAACAACCGCAGTGAAGAAACCTGGTTACCATCCGATAGAACTTGCGTCTGTTCATTGCATTTTCGCGATGAGGATAAATATACCACAAAAGCGGGAAGGCGTATTCTAAAGAAGTCTGCTGTTCCTTGTATTGATGTTAGTAATAATAATAAAATTTTACGGATTTGTATAACAAATAAAATATTATTTTAGCCATCACTAACATTATTATTATTATACTTATTTTAGCCGAAGGTGTGCTACAATAGTACTGGAACAATACAAGCAATTTCTGAGCCGGGAACATGTTCTGAAGATGATGAACTAAATATAAATAAACACAATTTTTACACGGCTTTTATTTTTTTTCTAAAAAAGGCTCAATTTGTAAGGAATGAAACTTCCCATAGCCCTGACTGAACCTCCTCATCCTATATTATATGCCAGATATTGTTAGCCCCGCGTAGTAAAGTCAGTTTATATCTAAAATAAATATTAAGTAAGTACAAAGAAAATTTCAAGTCAACGTGCATTTAAGGAGTGGCACCCAATAAAATAGACAGAAAGAAACAAAGTGTCGCCTCTATAGCGGTGAGTCAGTGACATCGCATAATCTATGACTGTCTAGCCGTCATTCGCGCGCCCCGCGCCGCCATCTTGGCGCACAGATTTTGTTCGTGGTGTCTGCTCCATATTCATATTATCTCAATGTTGTAAGTATAGATTTTCCATTTTAATTATTTTGAAATAAACTTTCATATCAATATTACATTGTATACTTATTAATAATTACAACAAAAATTTTTGATGTTTGGTATAAAAGCATCATATAAATGAATGCTTGGTTTCTTTTTTCAGTTAAATTTTCTAAACATTGGCATTAATGTTTATTTCTCATTACATTTACAATAGAACTTCAATATAACTAAAGGAAAAATACATAACAACATTTTTTAATAGCTGAACCCAATGTAATATATTTGGTACAAGATTTAAATAATATAATAACATAATAACTTTATGTCAAACTTCACTCACGAACATAACTACATAGGTAGTTACTTAAATTTTATTTGGGTTTCAAATATTTAACAAATGTTTTTGATTCGCGATGAACATGCGTTATTCGACTTAATTTCCTAATGAATTTATGTTACTGCCATGTTGCACTGATACCGACTGAGGAATACGACATTCGTTTCAGCACTTTTGCTGCAATAAAAGAGCCTAATGCTTATTTATATAAATAAAATACTGACTCTTGTCGGTATTTGTCTTAGTCAAATTTAGTTAATGACTTTTTGGAAACTAGATTTAAGATTTTATTTAATTTTTAATTTTGTAAGTCAATGTCTTATACTGAATTGTATTTAAAGTTGTAGGTAAATATTGTACTCAAAATTGTGTCTTAGTAGTGCCAAAGCAATTTGTACCCAATTTTATACCCTTTGTACGTTCGTGTAATCCCAAGTAATGTGTAGAAATTTTTGGAATATTTAACTAATAAAAATTACTAAGACACTCTATTATTGTGGTAAGTAATTACAATTATTATCGAAAAGCTTTTGACAAGTTGTGAACCGATAAAGTAAAGTATTGCATGTATTCTGTATTGTATATAATTTTAATGAAAGTTTTATCATAAATAACTTGGATTATATTATGTAATTTTATTTTTAATTGCAATCTATTCTTATTATTATTGATTATTTGTAAACTTATTTTTATGTTGTCATTGATTTTTGTCAATATTCTTTAATATTATCTAATAATTAAATCATTATAATAAGTCACAAATTGTAAGATATTTTAATGTATTCTTTATTTTATACTCAATGTTGCATTTACAATTTAGTTTTCGTTTATAAAGGCGTTTTTGCACCGCTGTGAACACAACGTACACTTATGTAACCCCGACCTTATAATTTCAAGTGTGTATGGTGCTCCATCGTATTGTAACATAGTGCATAGTGTACATTTGTATCCTATTTTCGAAATAAATCCTAGTTTAAATGATAACTTGCTTTTCATTATTTACCCTCATCCATTTCCTGAACGAGAGAATTTATTTGAATGTGTTGTAGATATTTTCGATGGTGAATGAGTGCTAATATCAGATTACGAGATTTTGAGTTTTGGTCATTGTTCGGGAGAATTTTACATTAATTGAATTTTTGTTGGGTATTGATAGTCATAGATACGATGAATTAAGTGTGAAATAAACAGGCAAAGTGAATACATACACGTATTTTTCTTCAATATCCCTCTGCTGAGCTAATTTGAACCTTAACACAATAAACAGTCATTATTATTTTGTTATAAGTACTTCATATGACCACCTGATTGGGTATAGGTATGTAATGTAGAACACAACATAGGGGTTAAAAATAATGCGACTGATGCGCAGACATATCAAATATACACAAAATTAAATCCTTTTCTAAGAAGAATACTACATGACTATACGAGAGAATTTTATACTTGTGGAACACGTAGGTAAATATCTTAGAAAAATTATCAAAATTGATCCAGAAGTTCATGAAATTAGCGGTATCATATAGAAACTCATCAGCTTTGTTTTATTATAGAAGTTAGATGGAATTTAGTGCCAGGTTAACCCAAAAAAAGGCTTTATTTACTGGATATGTATATGTACATTTTCTTATATACAAAATTCTCGTGTCACAATGTTAGTCTGCATACTCCTCCGAAACGGGTGGACCGATTCTCATGAAATTTTCTGTGCATATCGGGTAAGTCTGAGAATCGGCCAACATCTATTTTTCATATGTACCACGGGCGAAGCCGGGGCGGGCCGCTAGTATTATGTAAAATTGACATGATTTTAAAAGATTCACTATTATGTGGATAATTTATATAAAGTTCAAGTTTGATATTTTAACAACTACATATTGCTTATTACTTAAGTTGCATAAATATCAATAGAATGCCTATGCTATCTATTCTTTAAAGCCCCAGCCACACGACTCGACGAGTGTATGGGAAGTGACGAGGGAAGTAGGCAGGGACGTAACTTGTGGCCACGTTACTCGTCATGCCACTCGTCGTGCTCATCGTCCTGCTCACTGCTGTCGGCTTTTGCGCGCGAGTCAAAGGACCGGCAATACGAGTGCGAATTAGGGATGGGCGTCATGGAATCAACGGACTAGTTAAATTAAACGTCTATATGTACACTCAACGATTCGACTAGTCCATCGCTCACCAATGCACTAGTTGAATTCAACGGCTAAACAGTCTTATTGATAAGAATAAATTCTTTTCTTTGAAGTTTTTTAAAAAAAATATTTTTGGTTTACAAGACCAATGTTTTGAATTTAAACTATAAAAACAAACGATAATAAGTTTTTTAGTAATACTTTTTTTAGGGAGTATAATTTTTGTAAGCAAGCATAAATATTTATTAATTGTTTTATTGAGATTAGAATTTATTGTTTTAAGAATTTATTTAATAATAGTTATTTATTTTACACATGGACTAGTCGAAGATTTTAACTAGTTGAATGACTAGTTGATGAACGACATTTAACTATCTAGTCTCGTTGATGAAAAATACGTCGACGACCCATCCCTAGTGAAGAGCGTCGCGATTAATCGCGCGAGTAGAGCAGTGTGTGGCCAGACGGCTTAGATCATTAAGTAATGGATGGAGTACGCTGGCAAATGTTCTAACTAAACTTTCTGCTGATTTTGGTGCGGGGAGGGCAACTCACACTATTGAAACACAATCACACATTCACAAAAATAATTTGTGTCACGAAAGTCGTAAAAATTTACGACCTTTTAAGCGACGAGTTTTTAAATTCAACTCTATCCCTAAGTTCATAAAGATTAAATTTGTATTTCATTCCAAGTTGTCTCGTGGGGAGTGTGGTTCAATATCGCATTCTAAATTCAACTTTATAACTTAGAACATAAAGATTAAATTTGTATTTCTTTAAAAGATAGTCTCGTAAGGAATGCGGTTCATTATCGCGTTTTAAATTCAACTTTCTCTCTTAGTAGATAAAGATTAAATTTGTATATTTTCTTTCCATGATAGTCTCGTCTCTTTCTCTCTCGAAACATGACTCGATTATTTGTCTTGATCATATCGCTAAACGATACATCGACGATTATTAGAAATTGCATTTAATTAGAAATGTACGTTAAAAAATAAAAAAATATATACAAATTAAAGGTTATTCCGTCTTTTTTTTTTTATATTCGACATGTTTGAATTGCTTCTGCAAGACTTGACAGTGCAAAACGGCATTTTTAGCGGAGCACTTGCAGACGTCCTTTCGATGTTTTACGAATACGCAGAGTGTTTGTAATCGATTACGCAAGTAGTTTTTATGAAAGCATAAGATTTTTCGATTCGAATAATCTTATACCTCAGCAAAAGGGGAAACGCCTGCGAGTGTTATCCATTACTTAATGATCTAAGCCAGACGGCAATATCGAGGCGAGCGGCAGCGCGATGAGCAGGACGAGGAGCAGCACGAGTAGCAGGACGAGTAGCATAGTGTGGCTGGGGTGGTATTTTTAGCCATCTGTAAAATAAGTTAAATAAAACACAATCTAAATTTTAAATTATTTAT
>CAJQZN010042579.1:0-46122 GCA_907164685.1 Colias eurytheme | reverse complement strand
TCGTGCTTAGGGATGTCGCTAGTGTATAGCGCGAATAGGAGGGGCGATAATCACTGAGAATCGATATCCAATACTAAGGAGGCTTTGAAAGCACTAGTCTAGAGTATCAGTGGCCATTGTTTTAGTTATAATTGAATTTAAAACTGAACTTTTTTAATTTTAAACACACGTTTTATTGCTTGTTATAAATTACTGTAAATTAAATTTAGAAATATGCATTACTATATTATAACATGTGTTGTAAATGTAAATGTTTCAAATTATGATTACATAACATTCTTCAGGTTTTATTGCAATCATAAAAAGTAGTGGCCTTTATGTTACTTATCAATCTCTATTAAAAATAAACGTAAGTAGGTATACGTATTCTCTATACATAGTAAGGTTTCTGTTAAAATTGCAGCCATAACATGATAACCATCAACTTACCCTTGAAATAAATCTTTTAAATTTTAATCATAATATTTTAATTTCCCGTTCAAAGCCTCGAACATTGTAAGCTTAACAGTAGTTGATATCGATTTCCATACACCGTATTAAAGTAATATGATGAAAGTAATACAAGAAGTAATACACATATTGTGTTTCGGAGCAGCCTCCGTGAAGTTCAGTCGACCTTGTGTGTGTTTCGCGGAACATTTTCTTTAGGGGTTTATTATGTATGTCAAGATATATGATAGGTATACATACGTATACGTCGGAGTATTGATAATATAATACTATATTATCAATACTCCGACGAATTTTTAAATACGCGGAGGTAAAATACAGGTCTATCGATGTACAAATTGATGAATTTGATATTTTTGGTTTTATGGCATTCAAATACTTTATAAATATAAATTTATAAAGAATGGAAAAAAATATTTCTGGAGGGATCACGGGTGGCCGAGTTGGTCAGGCATCCGCCCCGGATTGGCGTGAAAGGATGCGGGTTCGAGTCCCGCGTCGCGATCGAATTTTTTCCGTTCTTTATAAATTTATATCTATATTTATATTTACCTATGTGTTACTGTTAAATACAATTTACAGGCATTGATGCAAACATTACTTATATTTTGGTAGTTGCACATCGACGGAGTGGGCTATAAATAAAAAAAACGGTCCCGTCAAAAACCAATTAAGCTATCACAGTTACACGAAGCCAGAACGGAAGCTGTGCACAGAAACACCGAGTTTTAAAACAAAACCCTTCAAAATTGGGGCATGTCGCTGACGTTTTTATACGAATACGTAGATTGTAACTTGGTGAAATTACAAAGTGAGTGCCGTGAGTGCCGTGAGGCCGTTGTAATGTAATGAGGGCTATTCTTGGATCTAGGACGAGCCTGGATGCCTATCGAGCCTTAACTGGGTTGTGGTGATGGCTAAGTGAGCTGTGAACGCGGAAGAGTTAAAGGATTGTGCATGCGTGATATTGTATTATTCGTTTGAAAATTTTATGAATGGGAGAATGGGTAATCGATTTCGTGGTTCGTCTGATGGCAAGCGTTCTACCATTCTATAGATGTTTCTGATGATGTGTTTGCTGTCTTTCCGATTTTGATGAAATTTGGCACAGATAATCTTTAAACCCTGAGAAAGAACATAGGCTAACTTTTATTGCGAAATATGTACCACGGGCGAAGCCGGGGCGGACCGCTAGTAGTAGATATGAAGACTTGTATACATTGATAAAAAAAGTATTGGTAGTTTCATGTTGACGTTTTTTCCAACACTTATTATTGCTAATTGCATGCTACGCAGTCCTCATAAAAATGCCCCCATCGACACATAATATTAATAATACATAAACATCGATTACATTAACAAAATATACAAATAAAATACAAATAGACCAATCTATATTATGTAGTAGAATAATCATGCTCTTGTATAGGTACTTGGACAATGGTTGCTCATTGCGAAGGAATGGAACAGACATATAAGACGAAATTAACATAGCTGGCTAGAACACACCATAAGGGAATCAATGAGCAGCAGCCAGCAAGTAAGGACAGCGTATTAGGCACACTGGGGAATCAAATATTAACGAGGCAATATTAGGGTACCAAATGCTCTGGTCTACTCTGAATGTTACATTATTAATTCGTTGTGTTGTGATGTATCGTCATAATACACTGTAGTGTAATGGAGATTTGTGAATTGTATCACAGAATAAACAGAACATGTAAAAATATTAAGAGAATTTTAATATTTTATTATTAAATAATCATAAAGCAAATTAGGTACGGTGACGGTGAGGGTAAAAGCGAGTTTGGTAGGAACTTATGTCGAAGATTAATTCCATAAACTATAATTATAACAATAAATGCATAAATGTATATTGAGGTTACACATTCATTCTCAGATAAGATAGAGTCTTAAAAGGTCCATTTATTAAGACAAAATAATATAATATGTACACATAGAATATAACACATATACTAATACACATAAATAACACATATACTAATACACATAAATACGAACATAAAGAAATAGAAGTGATAGGAAGGAACCACCGGTATCATCGCGGGGTTGCATGCTTGGCTTCTAAAGAAATGTGTTGTTTACTGACATAATATAAAATCTTAAAAAATGCATACATAGTGCTTCTATCCTTGTCTATCGCACACAAAGAAGAGAGATAGCTATAGCAACTGCAACAAGAGGTGCGAGTGTTAATCAGGTGACCCGCATGTTCATTTCTTTGATAAAAAGTGCAAACTTGAAAGTACTTTCCTTGCATCTAGTGCATCTAGGCTTGGAAATTGTTCTACATTGATATATGTAGGTATCATTTCGTTTTGCCTTAGTGTCTCTGATAAAAAAAATACTATTTTACTATTTTTGCTCAAAACTATTGCCCCGTGAAGTTAGTTATATTTTCCAATGATTCAAAATTATACTTTTTTCTTCGGAGCAGCAAAGTTATTTTCAATGAAGTGATTCGCATTAATTGATCAAATTTAACTTTACATACTAGACTATCCTGAAAGGTTCTTGTATTTACCCTCTGCCCTACTTTCCAAGCTCATTTCAACACATTCCTCAAGAGAAGCCATAGGTACATGCGGACATTCCTAGTAAATCGCTGATGCATGCAGGCTAGGGTTAATTAAGTCACATACCCGGTACCAAGTGGCCACCTGTTGGTCCAATCACCACCGGAAACAATATACATACATATATTAATCGTTATTTATACATACATGGTAAAATTATATATCATTTAAGGTTAGTGTTGTTATTTTGATATTATTTATATGGGAATGGTTTACAAACACCGTTGAAACCATGTGTTTATGGTTAAAATGTTCTCAAATTATGTCCAAATAATGATTTAAAAAGCTGTTCGTCCTTTGAATTCCACACTGTATAAACTATCTTAGATAGTCTATACGTACCTACTATAAGTTAATAAATAGTATGGGAATGGTTTTAACAAACACCGAAACCACTTTACACTGCTATGGTCTAATGCGAAATCCTTGTACAATGGAGCATCCCCATGCGAGGTTTATTTGAACTTTGAAGTACTTTTTTTGTAAAACATAAATAATGGTAGGTATGTTAAAAATGTTGATTTATGTGAGTATATAAAATTAAAATAAAATTTTCAATTCAATTACTAGAGATGAAGGTTATTTGTGTATCGTTAATTAAAATATATTATCGGTGAATGTGAAATATTTTATTGTTGAAGGGTGAATAATCTACTTTTTTATTTTTATAAAACAATACTCTAAAATATGCATGGGGTGCATGCGGTGGGTACTACTGTCACTTCGCGCAAAACATCTGATTTTTCAAACTTAAAATGTCTTTATGTATCATACATTGCACTTGTAAGATAATACATACACACACATATTAAGAAAAAACACTATTTTTAACATTCATGATATTTTTGATGTCATTTTTGTTATTTAAACTAGTTAAAAAACAGTTTAAAAAAGTTCTGTCTTGGACGTCCGTGTGTCTGTATGTGCGGAGGATTTTCTTGTTAACACGATAGCGACCGAAATACTTTACTAATCGAGTCTTTTTTTTTCTCTTACGCTTGAGTATGCTCAGGAATAGAACCCTTTCATTTTTCAGGGTCTGATTCGATGTGGTTTAATTGTTATTAAATAAACAAAAATAATAATTAATAAATAATTATTAAAAAAAAATTTTGAGGCGTGCACTTTTGGATTTTCAAACTATTTATTTCTATTAGCTATGATGATAGAGAGAAGAAAGTTATTCAAATCCTCTGTTAATTAATCGCAGTTTAATAAATGTAAGTACCTTCAAGTAAATTAAATAGAAAACAAAAAAGAGTAAGGAAGATGAGAGAATAATGAAAATGCAAATTAAATTATAATAAAGAACGAGGGCAATGAGGAAGATCCTTTTAAACATAAAGTTTTATGTAGTAGATAATTTTACGAACAATTATAATTTTTTGTCCTGACTTTAACCAGGAAATTTCAAACAGCAATTAATATAATATTACAATTATATAAAGATACGATAAAAACCATAGATAATAAATTACAAACATTTTAATTTTATAATTGATTTATCTACAGTGGTCATAAAAAAAATCGACCCAACTGTATTTTGACGGAAAATTGCGGTTTTCTCACAAACTAAAGAAATAAATTGCTTGTAAACTGAAATTATTAATCATTACAATTTTATGAAATCATTACAAACATAATGAAGGTGGGTCGATTTTTTTGATGACCAGTGTAGTAAACATGGTAGAATGAAACTTGCATTTTCTACAAGACTTCGAGAGTACATTCAACTAATACTTTTTTCGGAGTTAACACATAACTGTAAGTCTCAATATATCTAGTACTCGCATTGTATGTATTAATTTCCCACACATACTACAGTTAGTGAGGGATCGGCGTGACCATCGGCCATGCTTGAAGAATTAGATAACGGTTGAACCGGTCTAGTGTTTGATTTTTCCTAGAAGAAATCAAATAAGAAATAAATAGGTGGTTGGGAAGCGCTTCCTGTGTAGTATTGTTATGTGGATCTTTCTTATTATAGGTAGGTGTTTCTGGAGGTTGAATGTACTAAGGAGAAAATCGACATTCGTCTACTAGAGTTTGTGAAGTAGGTAGGTATCGTGTCTTCCTCTTTCTATATTACAGGTGCTAGAGGTTGAATGTACTTTTAAGAATCGACATAACTACTACTAGAGATAGTGATGTGTCGTGTTTCCTTGTGGTAGATGCATCATACGTCTTGTACAATGTACATGTGTTACAATTTCGGTTAGTATCGCGAAATAAAACTAAGGACTCGGTTCTACGGTAAAGCATTCACTGTGCGAAGGAAGTGGACGAACATTCTATTCAGTAATTTCTAAAGAAGTATAAAATAATGAGGAAAATTCTATTGATAGGAAGAAGCATTTTCGAATCGCTGTGTCGTCTCAACTAGGCCAGTAGGCTAGGTTGAGATAAATTATTAATTTGCATAAATCTATTCATAGTTTATCAGGAAAAATGGAACAAGACTTTTAATTATGGAGGTATGCATTGTATAGATTTATGAGATAATAGCGGGTTGTTTCAATTAATTGAAAATAGAACAATTAGCTTCATAAATAATAAATTTATAATAATAATTATTAATGCATATGTACATGATAAATAAAGGTATAGCGACAAAAGAAATATGTATTTACGTAATTACAAAAACAACAAGGTGATTTAATTGAAATATTTAGAAACACGATAATTAAATATTAACACAATTGATAAGGAAATAATTGAGAGCACATTTTTACACTTAATGTCCATGTAACATTAAGTGTAAAAATGTGTAAAAATAACAAAATTCCAAAGATTACAAGTAGGTATATGATAAGTAGATATTACATAGACTATTGTTTGATTACATTTTTTCAGACTTGATAAGGTTTCTAACATTACCTACGAATTTATGGGTAACTTTAATAGGTACTTTGTTCATTTATGATTAACTAGCTTACCGCCCGCGGCTTCTCCCGCTTTGTCGAAAACCTAATAATACTAAAACCTTCCTCTTGAATCACTCTATTGCAAAAAACCGCATCAAAATCCGTTGCGTAATTTTAAAGATTTAAGCATAGGTACATAGGGACAGAAAAAGCGACTTTGTTTTATACTATGTAGTGATAATATAGGTAGGTACATACATTCCGAAGTTTTACCAATTAAACATCTCTGTATTTATTGTCAATCGGATGACATGAAATATACAGAAATATACCTAATATTTAATAACAAGTCAAGTAATTCCCGCCCACTACCTATACGGACAACATTTTGAAACTTGTAATTCCTTCACAAATTAAACAACAATGTAATGTTGAATAATGTATCTACAATTAAGCTGTTTCCATTATACATATTATTGAACATATTTGCAAATTATTTAAACAAAAAGCGACCCCCCCGCGGCTTCGCCCGTTGTTAAACCCAATAAATGATACACTAAAACTTTCCTCGAGAATCACTCTTCTATTAAAAAAACCGCATCATAATCCGTTGCGTAGTTTAAAGGGATATAGGGACAGAGAAAGCGACTGTGTTTTATACTATGTAGTGATTCTGAAGATTGCTATAGAAATAATATTTACGAAGGATTACACGAGTTTGGGAAATTTATTAATTTCAATTTTATATTGTCAACTTTTTCATAAAACTATTAGCTTCAATTTAACTTAGTTTATCCATTTGTCATCTATCTATCAGGATGTATTAGCAAAAACCATAATACGCATGAGCATTGCACAGCATAACCGTTGACAGCATTGGATAGATGATGTTATAATGCAGCTTTTATAACTAAAAGGCTTCCCTATACGGAGCGTTTTATCAAATTAAAAGATTATAAAATGAAGATTTAATTATAAAACGCGATGTTGTAAAAAGAAGTAAAATATTTACGTAATTAAATTGTAAACGTTGTTATAAAGATTGCGCAAAAACAGTAGAAAACATTAACTTAATTAAAATGTAAATATTTATTGTAAAGATTGCGAGAAAAATAAATGTTTATTTTCAATGACAGTCCATTAGCAATGTTTACAAACATTACAATAGATTTTTATAAAGTAACAGGTATTTTTCTGATTCAGTGAATTAATTTAAGGAAAAAAATTGGAAATTTTTTAAAGTGCTTGTTAATGCTAATTAATGGAAAAGATCGCAATCACATAACAATATAAAACGTGACCTACATAGTTCATTTTATTATTTAGATATTATAACATTGTACGCAGTTAGAGATTGATGACAGTTTGTCGTCAACATATCAATATATCATCATCATCATCTAAGGTTACATACTCATTTAAAATTATAGTGTATACTGCAATCAATAAATATTGAATCTGGCAAACGTTCATATATGACACTAAACTTAATCTATTTAAATATAATAGATTTTAACACACTTTAAACGTGATCTATTCATTATATTAAATAATAGAAAGATTCGACGTTTCCAAATAGACGTAAAATATTCGCGAAGTCTAAATATTTACCACCAATGTAAATAAAAAACCCTGTACGCGTGTAGGCTTCTGTAATGTTACATTAAGTTATCCTCGTGTCCCTTTATTAACAACATTATTAAATTAATGTAGCTACTAAAGAAGCGTTTCCACCGTTCGTGTATATCAAGCCTAAGAGTTTATTGCGATTTACGGCTGTCGTCGGCGTTGTCCCGCCTACAGTCGCGTGGGCCATGGATAAGGGCTATTGAAAATAACAAACTTAATCCCTTTGCTTTATGATACAGAAGCAAACATTCCTTTGGTATTTTATTGATTTATTAAGCGCTATTTATGGACTTGTTATAAGCAATCTGATATTAATAGCCTATCAGAAAAACAAGTTACATGATATTTTCTTAATTAAACCGTAATGAGACAAGATTACTGAATTGGTCCAATTACGTCGTTTATTAAAACCTACACATAAAAAAATCTTCTAAATAAGGCATTTTTCTAACAGTTAACAACAGTCAATATTACAAAGTACCTAGCTAATTATTTATCTTATTTTTACTTCATCATATTGATGTTTTTATCTTTTTTACAGATAATATAAACAATATATGATCAAGTATATATATTATATAACAAATCAGGTAACCAATTAATAAAATATAACTCATAGAGGTCTATCAAAACATTCACTTAGCAGATCAATAAGGAAAACATCAAAAGCATATTCATTAGATCCATCATGGATTACACTTCGGTCCAAGTGTAATAGGGATTAGACAAACACAAGGGAATATACCACAGAGTATTTGCAATTCATTGGTATTGATTATATTCCAATTGTTCAGATTGAGTTATTGAAATGTGATTAAACCAATAATTGAGTAATGTTAGGGCTTCAATGAAAAGATGAAAGTTTGAGGATAGAAAAGCTTGGACTATGTGGCCTATCCTAGTATCTATCTATCACATAATATTAAAAATTTGCATATAGATAAACATACTAGCACTAGCACTAAAACTTCAAACTGAAGTTCAAGATTCAAATCGATTAAAACTTTTCACATAGATAACACGTAGATGCGTCTTTCCAAACTATACAAGGCCAGTACGCAACGGTGTGAAACTAATCACGTATAGTTTGGAAATAACTTTTTTACAAAGTTCTTCCAATCTATACAACAGCAGTACGCAAATACTCGCGTATAATTTGTAGTGAAGTAAGTAAGACTAGCGCTCCAAAATATACAGCGCCAGTACGCGTGCGGACTAATCGTGTATGTTTCGGAGTAAGCGCGGCGTCTTTCCATTGCTTGCGTTTATATTATTGTATTGCTGTTTTGAAATCTATTATTAAAATGCATTTGTATTGTTTATATAATGTTGCGTACTGGTCGTATATTTTTTGTATCGAGGATGCTTGTGTCTTCGTTCCCGACTATACTGCACGACTTACAATTGACAATAGTGCTAAAATGTAAGAATCTAATAAGTCCAGAAGAAGCGAGGCGACGGAGCCCCGCTTCGCGGGGCTCCTATTTTTGTGTAGTTAAAAAAAAACACGAACCTAACCTAACCCATAGGTAACCCTTATATCTGTTACCTATTTATTTTTCTAAGCTTACGTAATAATATTTTTATTCCATATTTTACTGAATCAATCAGGAAGAATAAAAGTAGATAGATATAGCTGTACAAGTCTTTGATTGCCTATATATTTATTATTTCGCTCAAGCGTAAGTGGTGTAGTAGCTATATTTAGTTATACATATTTTGCGCACTGATCGTGTATAGTTTGGAACGAAGAAGCAAGCATCCGCGTTACAAAGTATACACGATCAGTACGCAAAATTCGTGTATATATTGTAATAACAAACTTACAAACAGCATTACAAAGTATACACGAGCAGTTTCCTATGGTTGCGTTCTGGCTATGTATAGTTTGGAAATACGCCACGTAGATACATTTCTTAGTAACTACTTCACAGTCAAATACAAAATAATATTCGCATCGTATTTTATTCCTTATCTGCGAGAGAATAAGATTAAAAATAATTTATGGACCCGCAGATAATACGCCAAATAAATTAAAACTTTATTCTGCGAACAAATCTAAAGGTGATCGTCGACATATTATTATGTAAATAACTTCACTAACATTTCGTTAGAACCGAACTTGAACCAAAATTGGTCGCAAAGTTGAATATAATCAGATGAGAGATAGCTTGGGAGCATTATGTAATACGGCGTATCTGAGTAACATTCAAATGATTAAATAAATCTAGATGTACCTACCTATATGGTGTGAAGAACCATAAATACAGAACATGGTGAAACCACATGAGTAGAAAAAATATGTTTTCTAGTTTCTTGCTTCGTAATATTTAAGTTTTAGTGCAAATTTTTGCAGCTAAATTCTTCAAGCTTAACTTTAAAAATGGACTGGAGTCTGGACTAAGCATCTCCACGTGCGTTATATTGGTCTATTACAAGTTAGCAATGGACTATGCTCCCCTATTGCACTTCATTACACGGTCGTTATTGCAATGCCTTATTCTGGCCACACAATCAAAGTGTATCTAACGTTGCGAATACGAGCGTAAGGTCAAACCCCTTGACCACCGAGCGGCCCGATCGGGCCGCGACACAATAGATTTTCTATTGTATCTGTGATTCCGGGGACTGAGGGAATAATAGGTCATTTAATTAGAATCTCCTCCCAATTACGGGATATTAAACTCTGAATTTATTCCGCTATATCAAATAGACTAAAAGTCTTTTCTATCCTCTTAATCACATATCGCAATTGCAACATAGCTCCCGATAAATTCCCTTACCGGCCGCCACTCACACCGCTTGCACGTGGCCGGCGTGTAAGACGTACAAACGAGACCTTATACAGAACCAGGTCAGCAGCGACGGTGTGATAACCCACTGCAGAGTTAATTGCATACCGATCCGAACGGCCGTCCAAAGCGACATTGCGATTTCGTTTGTGATATTGCTGAGCTTTTTACGTATGTTGAGACTAGTACTGTTAATTATTTGTCCAGTAATAAAGTATTGTAGAGATTTACTATTTATTTGATTTTTATATGTTTAAACTTTAAGGTAATTAAATCCATTTGTTATGGGGGATTGAAAACTAAATTGATTTTTAAACTCAGGTTAAAACTTACAAGCACACACACATACTATTATTAAGATGAGTAAAGCCTATGATAAATGATGAAATATGATTCAATTAAGTATAGTATAGTTTGCAAAAAAATAATGTCGAATTTGGTTGCCCTAAATAATTATTCCCGTTGCATTATGCGCACTATACAAGTGAACGTAAATATACGAAAACACTACAAAAGTGTTACAGTTTCACGTTAAACATTTTTATGTCGCCACGAGTGAGTAAGTACAATATTATAGTCCACTTAAGAGCTTTAAACAAAAGCTTAAAAACAAAAACGCAAACCAGAGGAATGGCGTAAAACGTCACAATTATAACTCTGAAGTAATACTTTCTGGATCTCTTTGTAAAGTAAATGAGAACAAGATGAAATGCGAGATCGGGATAAACAGTGAAAAACAATAGCGAGATGGAAATGAAATAATTAAGGAGATATGAAGCGATAGATAAATAGACTATTAACTGAGTTTCGTTTATCTTTGCGACTCGTAAAGTCGAGAGTAATGATATAGAATTAAACTGTGTTTATTGTTTCTCCTATGTGTTTACGTTTATATACACCGATAATCTTGCAACATAAGACTCGTGCTCTCTCAAATTTTGTGTGGTATATTCATATTATGCATTTGTTTGTTCTTCTATTATTTACTTGAACTCGGCTTGACACGCTGCCGCGTGTCTAGATCTTAAGCAAAACAAAAATAATAGATGTATTTTTCATAAAGCTTAAATATTTATGTGTAATTAAGAATTGCTTAAAAAATAAAGTTACATGTTGTAATAGGTACACTACCGGTCAGAGGTGAGACTGCTAAACTATTATCAATCGAAACTCCTCACGAGACCAAGGCGTACTAAAACTTATTACATATACCTACTGCTTATTTATATATAGTGCATTAGGGTAATTCCGGATGTCGGGTAATTCGGAAAATTGTGAATACAACTTCAGAGCATCGTTTTATTGTGAGTATCGTGAAGGTATCTTATGAAAATAAACGGGTTTGGTAAAAATAGCATTCGTATTTGTTTAATCAGTCACTAGTTACGTATTAATTTAACATTATTGCACTATACTCTTTATTGCACACACAAAGTTTGACAAAAGCAGGATATTATAGAAAGCAATTTGCCTACAACAGTCAACACCAATGGCTATATAGAGTAAGTACTGACCTTAGGCAAGGCGGCGAGGCACTGCTGCTTGACGTCCCACACGAGCTGGTCGCGCGAGAACTGCAGGCTCTTCTGCACGTTCAGCTCGGGCACGTGCACCCGCACCAGCAGCCAGCCCTCCTCCGAGCACTCGCCCTCCATTACTTTACGCCATCTGTAAGTAAATGGAACTTTAAGAACGGGGTGTTCATTGTTGTTTGGTAGTTGGTATTGGAGAATTGTTGGATATCGAATTCGGAATCTCTCAGTATGATATGATCAAAACGACCTACTGTCTATTATCCACACCAAAAATACAAAGAGCATTCGTGTCTAAATCTTCTGTTACTATCTATTTAGTTGTATTTTCCTTGCTAGTAGTAAGGGGGTGGTGAGCTTCAGTGTTTACCGTAAAATTTCTTTGGGAGTCTGAACTATACTAAAAATTGAAATGAGAACGTCTGTGGAAGTCTAATCGAAAGATTAATCAGTACAATAGGTATAACTTCCAAGAAGTTTTTATTCTACATCTATTTATAATTTCCATAAAATATTTATGGCGAGAACAGAAATATTTATTCCATGCAAGGGTGTAGCGTCCGGTTCCATGAAGGAACCACAGATATAATACTATACAAGTAATATTAGGAATTCAAGAGGCAGTGGCGCCATAGTGCTTCTAGAAACAATCGCGATAGTAAATTAAACATGGCGACGACTTGCGAACAAAGCTATAAATCAAACGAAATAGCGTGCGAGATACATTGGATGTAACCGGTAATTCAATGTAGCTAATAAAAGCACAATATCTTAATACAGAATTGTTTTATTAGTTGAAATGTAGGAATAAATAGACTTTGTGTTGAGATTGTTCAATTGCATTCATTTTATCTTTGGTATTTTATATTCGCAAGACATTAAAGACCATTAGAGGTTCAAATTGATATTTTCACATCGAAATATACCTTGTAAGTTCATCCTATTAATCTATATTAGAATTAATTAAAAATACGGGCTTAATTCATCAATTAGTAGCAATTTTTAGCTAAAAGGTAAATATCAAACTTATTAATATATGGAAATATAAACATCGAACTGTAAATTGCTTGAAAATCAATTTAACATACCTGTTTTTTGGTTTTTACAAAAAGTCAAGGTTACAATAATTGATAAGGGGTAAAAGACTATGGTTTTTCGTATTCATATAATTTTTACATGGAAAAAACTCTACGTAGGTGCCGCTTTCATAGAGTTACTTCTCATTTGTTTTTGAATCACAAATTAGAATAAGGCGATTATTTCTTTCATTAGTTTAAAATAAAAATGCTATAACGTATATCTATGAAATTATGTTATATGTTTGATTTTAAGGAATATACAGAAATGTTTTTCTCAACATTATATCAGCCCACAACTTACCCAATTAGTGAGATCGATCACATTATCAACGGAATATAAATATCTATAGTTTATAGATATTTTCATACGTATAGTAATTTGATATATGATAAAGTTCCGATAGTTGTTTATCCTATAACTGCTACCAAATTAGGTATAATTACATATTTATGTACGGCACAGAAAAAATATGCGTGGGTGTGCAATTAGCAAAGAGATAACATTTTTTATTACTTCTTATGTTGATACTTATATTTGTTTATTTGTTTAAGTATCTATCTAATACGCAATGAATATTATTGAAGTCAATTTGAAAATAATATAAGCTCAAATACGTAAAAAAATTCTAACGTAAACTAAACGTTAAAAAGTATCCTATTATGTAGTGCATCAAATACACAATTTTGATACACGTTTATTAAAGTGAAACTTTTATTACATCGTCTCAAACTTTTTGGTCTGTGTAGCGCATGTCGCGTGTATCGCGGCTGCCGAGTATACCTACTCGGCAGCCGACCGTCACGCGACATGCGCTACACAAAGCAGTGTTCGGAACCGTTCGAACAGTTTCACTTTTACCGTGGTTTCATAAAACCACACAACATTTTTTATTACTTTTTCATGTAAAAACTGTTGAAAATAATTGGTAAAAACTGAGATTTAAATATGTACAATAAATTGGTACACACAGGGTACTTTTCACCTGTATACCACTAGAATAAACCATTTTTTTATGTTTTTTAAAGTGGGGAAAATCTTCCAAAGATACCCACGGCCCCCGGGGAAGGAGCCGTGGGTTATGTCGGATTCTTACCGACTGAAACCCCACTGTGTTCCGTCGAGCCGCTTTAATGATGGGGCCGCAGGTATTGGTAGGAATTTTTCCGCGACCACTAGAATAAACCCTGGGCTGATCTCATTTTCATTCAAGTCTATACTAATATTATAAAGCGGAAAGGTTTGTATGTATATGTATGTATGGTTTTCACGCATAATCTACTGGACCGATTTTGATGAAATTTGGCAGAGATAATCTTTAGACCCTGAGAAAGAACATAGGCTACCTTTTATTGCGAAATATGTACCACGGGTGAAGCCGGGGCGGACCGCTAGAGTTTTATAAAAAAATGCTTTCATGGTTGCGTAACTAGGGTATACTATAATCTGTATCATCATCACTACATAGTATAAAACAAAGTCGCTTTCCCTGTCCCTATGTCCCTATGTCCCTTTGTACGCTTAAATCTTTGAAACTACGCAACGGATTTTGATGCGGTTTTTTTTAATAGATAGAGTGATTCAAGAGGAAGGTTTATATGTATAATATCATCCATTAAATAGTGGAGAAGTACTGTTATTTTTGAGGTTTCTAATGTGATGTCGTAAAAAATTACATTATTCCGCTTAAATTGCAAACACAGGCTGAACCCTACGAGTTTTATCAAAATAATGTACTATACAGTAAGTATTATACAAATTGAAAAGGTCTACAGAAAAGTCCGCGATGGTATATATGTCTATCTCTTATGGATAACCCACAATAACTTTTTTTTGTCATTTACTTTTTACGACAAATAATGGCTAATTTTCGATGCGATTTTAACCAATACAGCATTAATCCTTAACCAATTAAATACCTTGAATACATTGTTCATTTAATATAGATCTATATGGCCCTTTTCACCGTATGATTTAAGTGAATATTTTCGAAGATATTACAGATTTAAAAATTGCGGGACGTAGCGTTTGCAGCGCTACAGGCCGGCCGCCCGGCTATCTATTTCATACCCGTGCGAAGCCGGAGCGGGCCGCTATGTTTTTATATACAACGTTCACAGTTTTTCTGTAGTGTATTTAGTATCAGCATTGTACCCGTGCGAAGCCGGGGCGGGTCGCTAGTACACTATAAAGATAAGCCAATTTATCTAAGCGTCTCTGTAGTGATACCGAAATTCTGGCGTAACTGATAAGAAAGTTTCTGCTTACAAACTTTTATCGTCTAATTTTGTGGAATTGTCGTCTTGTTACAGAAATGTTTGATTAGGTTTCTTTGGAATAATACTTATTGCTTATATTGAACCTATTTATGCACTATTTGTTAGATGAAATAGCGGCCGTTAAAATAATAATGACTCAAGTTATTCTAAAATGTTAATGTAGTTAAGAAGAAATTGACACAAACATCATAAAAAATGCTTGTGCTTCTAAAATTTTTCTAATTATTAATTATTCTATTTAAAGAGAGTGATAAGAATAATTTTGGCTCTGGTTTTTCCGTTAATGAAACTTCGACTCACAATGTAATACAAATGTAATAATTATGAGTTTTCTAAAACAAATTCAATGTAAGATTAATTGCTGTTACAATTAATAAATAAAGCAATTTAGGACACGTTAACATAAAATATGAAATAATGACAAATTGATTTGAACAATTAGGGTCACGCATGATAGTAGTGAGAAAATTGATAACATATTATTGTAACGATCAAATATACATTTGATATACATTATTATCTATTATAAATATACATTATTCATATTGATAAGAGTATTTTGTGGTCTACTATCTCTACAATTCTACATTAACTTCTTCATTTTCTAGATTGTTCGTTTGTACGTCCATTATTAAGAGCAATTAAAAAGGAATTATATTTTAATCACTTATGACCATCGTATCTTTAATTTATAATTTAGACTAGATTTCCGCCCGCGGCTTCGCCCGCGTTTGCAAAGGAAAACCCGCATAGTTCCCGTTCCCGTGGGATTTCCGGGATAAAAACTATCCTATGTGTTAATCCAAATTACCCTCTATATGTGTGCTAAATTTCATTGTAATCGGTTCAGAATTTTTTACGTGAAAGAGTAACAAACAAACAAACAAACATCCATACATCCATACATCCTTACAAACTTTCGCCTTTATAATAGTATTGAGATCACTTATGACCATCGTATTTATCAAAAGTCGTTAGATATAACAAACGTTGTACCGAAAAAAAACCAACTAGTTATACCTAAATGAATACTGGGTCAGTCTTTGCGGTGTTTTGTTAGTTAAAAAAAATGTATCCACATGACAATTTATTCCCGGTGCAGTTTTGAATTCGAAGATATTGCTAGTAGATACGAAACAATTATTATTTCTCTACATTTCAACGCATTGTTAATACTTCTTAAATATATTATTAATAATTTAATCAACACTTATTTATATGGCATTATGGAAATGCGAGATATATTCAAGATTTAATGATACCTATAGTTAAATGTTAAAATACGTCAGAGCGGGCGGTATGCAGTTAGCGACCTTCAGTGGACATTCTGAATGGCCGTGGGGGTAATATGAGGTAAAAGGATCGATTTTTATTTATTTCTCTTATGGAGAGAAAGGAGTATAATTATAATCAGAGTGGTTTTGTGAGATACTGTATTAAATGTTGTCCTTTTTCGATTTGGTTTTAAGATATGAGACATTATACCCACTATTGTATACAAGTCCTCAGCCATAATATAGATTATGTTAATGGAACAGGATTCATGATGCTTCGTTTTTTATAAGTCAGGAAAATAATATTGTTTCGTCATTATTTTAGACTCATCACCATAACTAGTATCACATTTGTTTCATTTCGTATTTTTTTCGAGTTTAAGAACCAGTCGTTTAAACTTTAAAGCAATAGTTTATCCCACAAAATAAGACATGTGCACTGCGCAGGCAAATTCCGCTAAATAAATATGAAATTCACATGACGTCAAACCTAATATGTGCATATTTAAGGGCCGATTTTTCAATGCTTGGATAAAACTTATCCGTCCAATAAAGTATTACACGATGATATAAAAATGTCACGTAAACTGTCAAATACGGGCAATTAGAATACGTTTTTAAAATGGTAGTTTTATACATTATTCGACGAATAAGTTTTATCCAAGCATTGAAAAATCAGCCCTAAAATGAATAAGATGACAAATTACCAGATAATAAACCTATACAAAAAACAAACAAATGAATAACTCGTTAAACAGAACATAATACTGGTATAATCACTTATTGTTCCCAACACGCTACGTGAAACGTGATTTATCAATTTTCAAGTAGCCGGTAACAAGTGGATTTAGCATGTGAACTAATGTTCACATTGATTCATCGTAATGGTGATTTATTTATCACTAGATTTCCGCCCGCGGCTTCGCCCGCGTTTTCAAAGAACCAAAAAGTTCCCTAACAAACTTTCGCATATATATCGCTCGTATAATATTAGATGGATGTACTAGTGCGAGCACGCGGCTTTATCCATAAAAAGTCAAATTATTGGCCTTTTTTCTAAATTATTTTTCACCCTTTTCCAACAAAAAGCATCCATGGTCTACTTCTTATAATATCAGCTTCTGAAAGTAGGTACGTTGAGCAAGTAAGCAGACTTAATTATAATACGACTAGCGACCCGCCCCGGCTTCGCACGGGTGCAATGCTGATACTAAATACACTACAGAAAAACTGTGAACGTTGTATATAAAAACATAGCGGCCCGGCCGGCCGGTACCGCCGCAAACGCTACGTTCCGCAATTTTTAAATCTGTAATATCTTTGAAAATATTCACTTAAATCATACGGTGTAAAGGGCCATATAGATCTATATTAAATGAACAATGTATTCAAGGTATTTAATTGGTTAAGGATTAATGCTGTATTGGTGAAAATCGCTTCGAAAATTAGCTATTATTTGTCGTAAAAAGTAAATTTCAAAAAAATGTTATTGTGGGTTATCCATAAGAGATAGACATATACCATCGCGGACTTTTCTGTAGACCTTTTCAATGTGTATGTGTATACTTGGTACATTATTTTGATAAAACTCGTAGGGTTCAGCCTGCGTTTGCAATATAAGCGAAAAAAATGTAATTTTTTATGACATCACATTAGAAACCTCAAAAATAACAGTACTTCTCCACTATTTAATGGATGTAATTATACATATAAACCTTCCTCTTGAATCACTCTATCTATTAAAAAAAACCGCATCAAAATCCGTTGCGTAGTTTCAAAGATTTAAGCGTACAAAGGGACAGGGAAAGCGACTTTGTTTTATACTATGTAGTGATGTATCACTAAGATACGTCACACACTTTCTTATGCAATTTGCATAGTGGGTACCTTCAACAAAAGCTGTTAACTGTTACAAAGGGACAATTTGATTTTTTAGTATCGATTGTTTAAACCGAAATTGAGAACACTTTTAAAGCGAAAGTGTTAAGATTTACGACTGCCTATTTTTTCTGGTTTATGGAAATATCCCGTAGCTTATTCAATTTATAATAATTAGCAAGACCCAAGAGGAAATAGGCAAACAATTTTTTTTCTCTACAAAATATTATTTTATTTCCTTTGCATATAAATTGCAATGGCAATTTTGATAAAATTGTTTGACGAGGATTTATGGTCAAAAAATGTTGGGTTGAGCTTGATTTAGGCGTGTCACATACCGCTGACTGTTGAGGTATGCTTCATATTCGCAATTTTTGTTAGCTCAGTCGTTTACTGCTTATTTTTGTATATAAATTATTTACTAGCTTTCAGCCCCTAGCTTTTCCCACGTTCTCGTATAAATAAAATACGTATACTTCAAAAATATAATAATATTATTGAAAATCTTCCCGTAGCTGTCAACTTTTTTTACATCTAAATTCATCAGTCGTTTAAAGTTCATATCATTATAGACAAGCACATTTGTTTCCGCAATTTTAACATGAGAATGGAATTAATGTCACAAATATGAGAGGTTATACTTACCTATATCTGGTATTTACATACTTAAAATATTCTTTTTACATTTTATCTTCGTTGGCACTTTAGATTTTCGCACTCAAGCGCCACTACTGGTATTAAGTATTCGACATTCATTTTTAAAGGGCAAAATCATTCTTGTGATTAAAAACTTTTTTGCATATTTTTCTTTAAAAAAATTTTACGTTGACATTTATTTAAATGTAAATGTTTTTGCCTTTAATGACACTGATTGTGATAATTAAATGTGAATTAAAATTATATTGCTAAGTAAGTAGGTACGTAGGACCTGTAATACCTCGACATACTTAATCGTTTTTGTTTGGTAACGGGGAGGAAATCTTCAAAAGATTCTCTCTTCTCTTTTGGAGGAAAAGAGAGCATGTGGGATTCTTACCCACTCGGCCGCGGCGGCCAAACCTCATAGGTACTTAATCTAATGTTTCGACTTACTAGAAACAAAACTAATGTAAATAACATGCTAAATATAATATTTACATAGTCAGAGCTTTTAGTAAATCTTCATTCCATATTATGCAACACCGTTATATTATAAATAAAATCAACATATTTAGACTGCACTGCCACTAAAGTCTAATAACCGATCTAGTTTAACTTCTGCTCAACAATTTGTTATGATGACCTGTTTCGTGACTTCGCATCGTTAGCAATGCAAATATTTCCCGTGGTACATAACCAATGCTGCAGGTATCAAACTTTCATATTTGCGTTAACAATATTAAAAACTTCGATATTAAATACTACGTGTAAAATATGATTTATTAGTAAGTTTTATTAAAATGCTTACCTACTATTTCAAACATCAATCGTCAATAATAAATTGTGTAACACCAATATCAATACAATGCTTCGTTTAAATCAGAACATAATAAAAATATTTTTATATGACTGCAAAAAAAAAATAGAAGAAACTTTTTCTTATTCGCAATTTCCCGCCACCAATTAACCAAACATTCGAAACATTCAAAATTCGAACAGTCCTCATTGAGGCACAGATAACACAAGCAATACAAGATTAACAACTCGCACAGATTATACACCCTTTTCAGTACAGTATATCTCGTATGCATGGTACGTATAAATATTTAACACTTCTCACATTAGAGCTGTGAATACATCCCAGTATTGCATAAGGAGTGTAAATTCTTAAATGTGTCAATTGAGAAGTTAAATAGAAAGGTACGGTGTGGAAATCTTGAGCATCGGTGTAACTTATAGTGTGAATGAAGAATGAAGATTGATTTAAATTGTTGATTTGGTTATTTGAATAAAATTACAGTTAAAAGCGGATGAACTTATTAAGAATAATTTTCGATTGATTTTCTATTCTGCTGCTGCTAATTTAATTAAAATAATTGATAAAAATGTTATGATTGATTGCGTGTTTTTCGAAGATTTCGTTATTTACATAGTTACATGAGTGCTGACGATTTCTCATAAATAAACCTTGTTTTATTTAAAGAGATCCTCTACGAACTTGGAATTTCACTTTTCGGAATGTTGGTAAAATTACTCAAAGCTCACAAGATTCACGATGATATTAGCATACATTATCCTTGTACACAGCCATAAAATGTATGATTTCAGAATACAAACAAAAAGATTAAAAGATATGGATTATTTAGTCATATATAATTTTAAATGATCTCATCCTTGTTGATGGAAAACTTGAACTTGGCGTGTTGTAAAACGTGCAAGGAAATTACATCAATTTACATGACATGCATGTATTTAGCATATTTATATGCATGCACTTTGTAATGATATTTGAATATTGATTACATTTAAAAGTCGCTGTATAGTATCAAGGAATTTATAGCGAGGACCCAGCCACGTCTGAGAGCTTTCATCGTCATATTAATCGTCTAATATATTTTTATTTATATAATTTATATAATTTTTATTTATATTAATTATATTTCGCGTACAAACTCAATTCATTTATATAACCTATATTCTATTTTTTGATATGCATGGTGCAAATGATCAAGTACAAATCCTGCTAATATTATAAATGCGAAAGTTAGTGAGGATGTGTATATGTGTGTTTGTTACTCTTTCACGCAAATACTACACAACCGATTACAGCACACATATAGAGGGTAACTTGGATAACACATAGGATAGGTTTTATCTCGGAAATCCCCCGGGAACGGGAACTATAGGCCGCTTTTCTTTGAAAACGCGGGTGAAGCCGCGGGCGGAAAGCTAGTAGTAATTATGCTATGTGTACATGCAAACCGTATCATGTAGTTGGTACCATAGAAATCTAAATAACAAGACACATAGAAGTGCTATAATGTCATAATTCGTATGAAAACCGCTGTCGCCAAAATCAACACATTCAAACCGAAAGCTAAACAGTACACACAAGTAAACTATGCCTTTTATAATTGGACAGCTTGATTTTAGTGAAAACTAACTTAACTATTAAATTAAGCTTTTGAATATGTATCCTAACTCACGAATTTACGGTTTATTTTAGAATAACATCCCTAAGTATATGAGACTTTTTGCTCCAATACGAACAAACGTGATAATAAGAATGGTCGACTGTGTCATTCATTGTTATTTTGATTACTATGGTGACACTCGTAATACTTGTAAATATTCTATAATTTTAAGGAAAAACGGCATTATTTCTAAAAAAAAATATTTTCGATGAAATATTATTCCTTTATAAGTATAATTACAACTTGTGGAAGAATTTCCGCAATGAGAATTGCTGAAACACACCATGTACATACACTCATACGTCTCCAGAGCAACTGAACAGTGACGAATGCGTGATGTGAAAATCACCTGAGTGGCGACAAGGTCACGCACGCTTACGACTTCTAGTGTCTTGTTATTTAGATTTCTATGGTTGGTACCTTATAATAATATTAAACAACACGCAATAAAACCTAATGAAATTAAAATAAAAAGATAAAGTTTGATATTTTTGTCAAATAATAGAATTCATTCAATTACAATACCGCTTTACTCATTTATTCAATAAAAAATCTGATTCATAACTTAAAGTAAACAAATGTTGAATTGAATAGAATAAAGCGACTGAATTATGTCACCAATTAACAGTCGTACGCGAAATGGGAAACATCATTGTTTTAAATAAACTTTGCGTTATTACGAACCAACTTTAATGGACTTGGAGTTTGGGCGTTGAATGTTGAAACTGTGTGGTTTGATTCATGTTTAAGTACATTTTCAGTATTAATATTTTATAATTATAAGGTTTTAAGCGAATACGGCTTAGGTAAAGAACTTTATGTGATGTTTGTTGTTTTTCTAGGGTTTATGTGCTGGGAAGACTGCTATCGATACGTAGAATCACTACATAGTATAAAACAAAGTCGCTTTCCCTGTCCCTATGTCCCTATGTCCCTTTGTACGCTTAAATCTTTGAAACTACGCAACGGATTTTGATACGGTTTTTTTTTAATAGATAGAGTGATTCAAGGGGAAGGTTTATATGTATAATAACATCCAATAAATAGTAGAGAAGTACTGTTATTTTTGAGGTTTCTAATGTGATGTCGTAAAAAATTACATTTTTTCCGCTTACATTGCAAACGCAGGCTGCCCTACGAGTTTTATCAAAATAATGTACTAAGTATTGTACACATTGAAAAGGTCTACAGAAAAGTCCGCAATGGTATATGTCTATCTCTTATGGATAACCCACAATAACTTTTTTGTCATTTACTTTTTACGACAAATAATGGCTAATTTTCGATGCGATTTTAACCAATACAGCATTAATCCTTAACCAATTAAATACCTTGAATACATTGTTCATTTAATATAGATCTATATGGCCTTTTACACCGTATGATTTAAGTGAATATTTTCGAAGATATTACAGATTTAAAAATTGCGGGACGTAGCGTTTGCGGCGGTACCGGCCGGCCGCCCGGCTATCTATTTTATACCCGTGCGAAGCTCCGGCTATGTTTTTATATACAACGTTCACAGTTTTTCTGTAGTGTTTTTAGTATCAGCATTGCACCCGTGCAAAGCCGGGGCGGGTCGCTAGTATAACTATAAAACTATAAAAATATAAAACTAAATAATAACTGCTGAAGAATATATAACCGCGTTATAGAATCGCGTTATATAACCAAGATACATAAAAGTTTCTATCCGTTTGACTCACAGGCAGCATCTACGAAGGCATCCCACGTAGTACTAACTAACACTGATGCTTTTAAAGGTATCTAGGCCATGCTACGATCAGAACTTGTAAGTCATAATAGAATCTGTATACCTCCATTATAAGCTAATATCTATAATCTACACATTACGATAATTTTCGATTTATAAGTATCTACACGTGAGAGAGGACCGGCCTTGCTCAGCCCAGCTGTATTCGCTAACAATAGAGCTAATACAAAACACCGTATTATCGGTTGCAATAGTAATTATAATTGTGGGTATTAATAATTAGGCCCTGCTATTACTTGTGTTTTAATTGCATAGATTGCTTATGATTTATTGTATCGCACTTGGAACATATAGAATTAAATAATTATGTGTTTAGGACAGTAGTTGGAATTATGGAAATTACATTTTAATTATTACTAGCGGTCCGCCCCGGCTTCGCCCGTGGTACATATTTACGTTTTCTCTACATAAAAACCATCCTCGTACTTCAAGGAATATAATAAAAAAAGAATTATCGAAATCGGTTCAGCCGTTCTCGAGTTATGCGCTTACCAACACATTTTGCGATTCATTTTAATATATAAGATAAGATTATAGAATGTGTAGCCTTCACTGAAAAGAGTAAGAAAAAAAAAATACGTGAGGCACTCGGGGACTGCCGCGGTAAAACTATTGCATGCTAAGCCTTCAAGCCACACCTCCGTGCCCGTCGGAGTGGGGAGCGTGAAGTTTTTCCGTTACGGAATTTCAAGATTCGGTCCCCGCGTTCAAGGCCCGCGATAGAAGCTATGCAATAGCTTAAAAACATTCAATTGTAATACATCTAAAATTATACTTTTTCTGTGTTTCCAAATTACATAGTTTGTCGTCAATTTTATGGCACATTTATTATTATTATTTATAGCTACAATCTTGAAATACGTATCAAACGTACTACGATAGTATGAATAATTTAAGTTAATATCAATTTAATAGCTATTATCTTATCACAATCGTTGTCAATGAGCGAACCACTTGTCTTATCATAAGTACTTGGAGCATAAATTATCACAAAATTTTCGTGAAAACAAATACGCAATCTGTAGGTACGCAAACTTTGATCTTTGATAAAAAAAATACTTTATTAAACCTAGCTATGTTATGATTTAGGAGAAATTTTTCTAAAAAATGTTAATGATTCTGTATAAGAAAAATATAATAAAATGTAAAGTATTGTTATTAACTTGAGTCAATTTTTGGAACGACTGACAGATAAGTTTCGTTTCATTTTGTTTTGATTATTCAACCGTAGACGCCGCGGGCGGTCGGCGGTAGCAAAGCAATGCTTATAATTATTTATTGTTCAATTTATTTTCAAAGCTATACATAGGTAGGTACCAAATTAAAGTGTATCTTGACGTTTCAAATAAAATAACGTAGCTATAGATTTTCTTAAACGTATGAAAAAGTCAAAAGATATGGTTCTAATTGGAAAATATAAAAATAAAGTTTCTATAGAGCCTATGCGTCATATCATGACACAACATAATAACGAATACGGCTTAAGATGAGATACTGTAGCACGTTGATATAAAGATGATAAAAAATTAAATCGTAGACAAAAGGTACTTTGATTTACGCCGAAGGACATTCGTGTACAGAATGTGTAAAATATTTTATAAAATATCGTGTAACGTGTTATACTTAAGCATTTGATAAGATGATAATGAAGTACCTAATAATTTAAATATTTTGTGGATAAAAAAAACTATGAAATACTACCTATACAAGAAAAAATAATTTGCAGTTATTAGTGAAATTAGCTAATCACTGCTGTAAGCTTTACCAAAATCTAACTCTCGCATTAAATAACTGCAATAGCCATTTTTTTCAGCCTCTCTTGTATGCGGTTATTATAAAAAATGTGGCAGTGAACATAAGCAAAATAGATAAGAAAAAGGCATGTGAATTTCCGACACGAATGAAATAATGTATTTGCTAACATATTCCGAAAATTTGATATAAATTAAAAATATTTACATAGTTCACTTCCCCACTCGACTGTACGTTGTGACAAAAACTGAGAGCGAACTAAGTATTCGTACATAAATTGAATTGTGACGAGCCGATCGGGTCAACGAACCTTCCTGCTAATGAACTTATGTTTGTCAAGGTGATGAGAATTTTACACTTTAGAAGATTTTGCTTCGAGATTCCTACAAAGAATAAAATAGATTACAACATCTCTCAAGGACTGAATTGTTAATGCCATAGGTTTCTTAATAGTAACATGTTAAAAAATAAGAACGTTGTTATGTAAGTAATGATAGGTGATATTTATTTCAAGTCGTACTCGTTAGTGATTTCAATGTGGAGGTAAGCACCTACTTACAATATTTCATAATTTCGAGCTTGCAGTGGTGGTTGCACACACATTTATAAATAAGAAGCTAATCGAGATGTTATAATTACTACATATTTCGAACTGTATTTTATTTTCATTGCAAGATTAGTATTGCGCATAGATTTACGGTGCTTAACTTACCAAATATGTTTATACAGACATTAGACAAGTCAGTATTTTTCTGTTGATAAAATATAAAAAAATATACAAGGTTATTTTTGTGTGAATAAATGTATTCAAGCATATTAAACTTCCATCACCCCTATGTAAGGCTAAGTAGAGAAGGTCTTGACTTCCTACGCAAAAATGGACTATAAACCAAATAAATTTAAATGATAAATTAACCCAAATACCTTATACGGCTGACATCACCTTCTTGGTACACTTTAATTAATTCATTTACTTTATTTGATACCTAATATCTGTCCTTAGCTCTAATGAGCGCGTGGCATAAAGTTTCTTTTTAAATTAATAGCGTGGATTTAATTTCCTTTTAACAGTACTTTTTCGTGCGATTTATACCAAAGTAGCTGTTGGAAAGAATTCTCTTTCGCTAAGTTAAAGAGCTGATCAGTATCTTTTAATTTATGTTATGGTTTATGTTGATTTCCTGGTAGAAGTTAGGTGGATTTAGTTTCCGTTTCGATCCGTTTTTAAAGCTTTAAATAAAAAAAATACGTTGAAGTTAGTCTTCATAACATTTAAATGCACATATAAATATTTGAAAAAAATTAAAGGAAAACCATCATGAAGGCGGGATTCGAACCTGCGTCTTTTGCCGTACCGTGGCGACGCCTAACCAGTCGGCTCAGACATCATGGGCGCCGGGCGGTGATTTCAATACATTTTATCTCCGTGTTCTACGCAGACTTCAGTGTTCGAAGCACCATAAACTTTACAATGAATAAAATGCGCTTTACATCCCTTATGTACTTCGATTTCTAAGCATTCAACAACAAAAGTAATTCGCGTGTTTCATAGCTTCTCAATTGTGCCGTGGGTGGACCGGTGTCGGGTGGTAACGACTCTAAGGTTTCACTGGACGGTGGGTACGGTTACTTTGAAATTTTAACTCTGCATCCGACGTGGCAGCCTATCTTTCTATACATATTTTTACCTTTAAATTATAATATTATAAAGCTGAAGAGTTTGTTTGTTTGAACGCGCTGATCTCAGGAACTACTGGTCCGATTTGAAAAATTATTTCGGTGTTAGATAGCCCATGTCTCGAGGAAGGCTATAATCATCACGTTAAGACCAACAGAAGCGGAGTAATGAAATTGAAAGCACATGATACCTAATCATATCCGCGTAATAGTTGGTAGTTATTTAATAGTTAATAGGATTTGCATAAGTAGTAAGTAGGTAGGTAGTACAATCATTTGTTAACGTCATCCGAAGTTCTAATAAAATGAGCAGTGTACTTCACATATCAAGCAATCATAATACTTTGGAAAGTTACATCATAATCTTACTTTTTTGTTTTCAACTAGTTATTATTTTGCGGTATTTAATTTCTAAGAACAGCACTTGTCGACAACATTTAAACTAACATGCTGTTAAATGTCAGAAAAATCAAAACCTATTGCGTATTCAATACAAACAATTATCCGTATACCAGACCGTTACACAAACCTCAATTCATTCAGCCGTCTAATGCACTTTGACAATTTGCCTCGTTCCGTAGATCACTTCGTATCGAATATCGTGATACGGATCTCTAAATTGCGAGTATTTTTCATTGATTTGCTGAACAAGTCAGATGTTATAAAGTTAACTTGATTATATAAAAATGTACGTTATGCGAAAGATTTCAATCCTATTAATATTATAAAGGCGAAAGTTTGTATGGATGTTTGTTACTCTTTCACGTAAAAACTACTGAACCGATTACAATGAAATTTAGCACACATATAGAAGGTAACTTGGATTAACACATAGGGTAGGTTTTATCCCGGAAATCCCACGGGAACGGGAACTATGCGGGTTTTTCTTTGAAAACGCGGGCGGAAATCTAGTGTACTATAAGTACTATAGCATTTATCCGTTTCATATTGTTGAAAATCTTGAGCAAAGCAATTGATATTGTTAAACTTTAGGCATATTGAATTTAATCACCAACAAGCATCCATTGAATGTTCTGAATATTCAATAATTCAAGGCTTTGAATACAACCAGGTATTCCAACCTTCCCTAGAATACAACCAGGATAAACGTACTAAATTTTTTATAAACAGTCTTGATAACATTTAAAATTCCTTCCCCCTTACATCACATCATAATTAAACAGAGCGTGGTTCGCAAGAGCAAGCACTTCAAATAAATTGTTTAAAAATATCACTAGAGGGAATTACTTACTCAAAAAAATACTATAGGGAATTACTCATAGCAACAGGCTTAACCATAATAAATTATCTGTGATGGATTAAGCTCTCAAACAAACAAACTCGTGGACAATACTTTCAATTTAGTAGAATTTGCGTACGAATTTTCGGAACAACTTTCTATTGACAAATCAAATTCGACATGTTCCCGTTTTGCATTCACCATAATCAATTACTTACGTTGATTTCATGTTAATTCTGTCAACCGATAGCTTTTACATTCATATTAAATTATATCTTCAATGTCAATAGCATGTACCTACCTAAACATATTCTTAAGCCGCTATCGCACAAATTTATAACTTTTTGTGGATGTTTTAGATGATCAAAATAGCCTCAATGGCACTATAGAACTCGATAAAAATAATTATTATTAACAATATACGAGAAGGTTGCAAATAAAAAGAGCCATTAATAGAGTCTATGGAAAATAAATGTAATGATAAATGAGATAAATCTTCGGCAAAGTTGTTTTTGCCTAATTTAAGTAGGTAGGTTTATATTGAACCCATATTTTTTTACCTTTTATTTATAACCGTGTTTTTATATCATATTGTATTTTAATGAGGTTTTTTTTTGCATGTTAACAAATGGTGTGTTCGATTTCAAACGTCACCTCTTTAGAGCCTCATAATATACGCCTACTAAGTGTTTTTTGTTGGCGAAGATAACACAATTAGATAAAAGTCTCTACTTCAATTCTCTCTTCGATAAACAATCGAATAAGAATTTGATATCGTAAATATAATTTGCATTTAATGTAGCGTGTGCCTTTATTAAACATTGTTACATGAACTTGGCCGAAAAAAGCGTGCCTAAGATCCATGCTATAAGTATATATTCTATCCCTTTATAATTCTATAATTTCCTAAACTTGACATTATTGTGAATCGTGTGCCTATAAACAATAAATAAAATCGAAAACTATACCTCTCCTATACTACTATCAAAAAATACTAGATAGATATACTTAATACCCACTGTAAAGTTATTCTTTTAGGTTCAAAAAGCGTAAAAGCTTCGCTGTACAGGATTTCTAAATTCAATTTAGAGCTTTGGGCGACGTCAGATTAATGTCACAAAAAATCATGGCAACGGGCCGGAACCAATTTCCAAAATAAACCAGAGTTTGTAAAAGGCAATGGATTTACGACGAGCGAAATTCGACGCATGTGTTTCTGCGTCTTTTGGTTTGTGGTTAATCCTGAAATTTCCCTTTAACAAACTGGTTCATGAATGTCATATAGTTGGGAACTTAACATACGTGTCATTAATTGGCTATTGTATTTTTTATAATAATAATAGGTATTTAAAATGTAACGGACAGTAACGGAGTAACTGAGAATAATTCATAAGACGTGCGTGTTTATCCATGTTATCACTAAAAGGACATGAATCTATAAGAACTTTAGAACACTTGCAATGATTTAACTCTAAATTATCTCTAATTGATCTAAGGATTTAACATTCAGACAAACAAATTCTCATGTCTTTCGATTATCATTCGCAAATCAATAGTTAGATTACAAAATGATAAGATTACAAGACAACAATAATCCCATGTGAAAACTACCCATTAGTTCACTGTTTCAATACTCCGCTTGTCACTAATTTGTTAACATGATTAGTGTATACCAGGCCGAGAGTAGATTATACCAAATTCAATCAGGCTATCCACCGCTGACGTAACAATGTTATTTATGGCACACTCAGTGGGTCAGTACGTGCTAGCATCTAATGAAGTGTACCGCAAACTTGGTACACCCAATTTACCGTAACGGCCATTATAAACGGCTCGAAATGGTCTGTTCTTGGTAACACTAGTATTGGTTTAAGGCTATCAGGTTGACTGTTCTTTGCGGTTAGACCACGGATTAAAGACGATGGAAAACAGCTCAACAGGCTATAATTCGATTTGATGGCAGTGCGTTATATGTACCTACATATTCATGATAATATGGAGCTTATTTAATGAACTATAAGCAATTCTGGAATGGTTGGCTTATGTGAAAATCAGGCAAGACTTTTAAACGCATCTTCCGTAGTTCCTAGAGTGATCACTAAACAACTATCGGTTTTAACATTTGGCTATACAAAGCAATAACATTATTGTTACAACAGATTAATATTGAAGCGGCCTTAGTCAATGAAATTTAATATCTATAAGATTAACTACTAATCTACTAACTTTATTATTAGACATATTTTGACATTAAACTGGCGTAATTTTACAACCCTGACATAAAATGTTATCAAGAACTTCTATAGTAGGAATTTTAATGATTTTGATAAAATTCACTGTATTAAACTCCGCTTTATCAGCGATTATACCACTGGATATCAGATAAGAGTAATCCAGTAGATAAATAGTCATTTTCATGCTTTTTAGATAATCATGTATCGACAGTGCTAAATCGGTATATTTAAGTAGAAACATTGATAAGACGTGGACATCTAAATCTGGATTTGATATGATCCGGTTCGACTTGAATAATCTACATACAGGTAGATTCTGTTCACGGTTATGTAGAGTTATTTGAGTTGTTTGTTTGCAACCTTTAAGTCGATTGTGACGCAACGCAACTTTGATTAATAAGATCTGCATCTAGTGACACAAAAATTTTGGAAGAAAAATATCTTCGTTATAAACAAAAGTATCTTCATCGCTTGCACATCGCATTTTTCGTCAAGAAAACTAGACTCATATATTACGGATACGGAATAACTAGTTACTTATTAAACCAATGTGTGACATAATTATAGAGGACATAATATTGGTAATGTTTTTCAAATAATTTGAAAAGTAGCTTTCGTAGAACTTTAGCTTAAATTGAAAATGTACACAAATTTATAAGGAAAAAATTGTCAAAAAATAACTTCGCAGGCTTCCCTATTTTACAGTTCCAAGAATATCATGACTAATGAACGTAAGTATTTATTCGATTGACGTTGTGATTTTTGATGAGACTGGGAAATAAGATGCGTCAACTGCAGGACTACTCTCAGTAACTTGGTAAGGAATGTATTAAATTTGCGAACAATAGCCATAATATCGTTACAACTATGATGAGGGTATGAGGCCAGTTAGTAACAAGTTTAGCATTTCAGAAGTGATTTATTATTATATAGTGAGTTTAATAAATTACAAGATGTACTTACCTATAGATACTGGAACATAGTCACAGAATAACTAGTAACTATACATAGTCTAGAGTTCGGTATGATCTATATATTTACATAACAAATTACATAGCTGTATTAATGTAAAAGTCTTCGTGACATACAGCATAATTATTTAAAAAGCGTTCATGAAATTCAGTATAATTATTTACAGTGTTTTGAATGGTCTCTACAAAAAGTCAAAACAGATAAGATATTATAACATTTGGAAATTGTGATGGAGTAAACAATGATTTTGCTTTAATTTTGCAAAAAGCTTGCAACACTTGAATGGTGTGTGGGTGGCACTACTGTCATGCATTGCTATCCAACCTACACCTGCATTTACTGTCTGTGTGGTATGATACGCTATTTATCAGTAAAGGCATTTTGTACGATAAAATTGCGACGAGGCGGAACGACCTATTAATAAAACAAATCCAGATCACTTTCACAGCTGCATTGCGTTAAGATAAATGATATTCCTCTTAATTTTACAAAATGTACATTTCTATTGACAGCGTTTTACATAGGTACTGGCAGTGTTCTAACAAACATGCCGATACAGCCTCTAAAAGGAATTTATTTAACTTTATAAATGACCGACAATATTATTGTTTTACGATCGACAATCTCAAGCGATACGCTATACGGTATACCGTAATCAGATTCGTATTTTGCAATCGCGAATGCGTTTCGAGATAAAACTGCCTTATATTTCTTACGTCTTGGATCTAGATAGCCTCAGAAATGTAGGTGTTATTGTTCGTGGTGCATTGCATGTGAATAACGAATAATATGAATATTAAAATAGAACATCGTCTATAGATTATCTGTATAGCCGTTTTCCTAGAAGTTATGCGTCTTGTGTTTGTGCTCTGTGGAGTGTGGACTGTGGGTTGAGGCCTTTTTAATCTCGTAGCATTTCTTAAATCTTTTATTCCATTCTGCAAATATGTCACGCTTACGCTATAAAACTACGTTTCATTGCTCTGTATAATATTAATCAAATAAAGTTTATCTTGGTAATGTAATAAATACGCACAAAAAGAGATTGTTCGCTTTTATATGACACTTCTTACTTGTTTATTTTTGTTTGTTCAGTGGAGGATAATGACATATACCTACATCATTTTTTTTTTTTAAACTGGGTGTTTTACATTGCTCCTTTAACTTTTTTACTGAGGTACCTACGTAGGTAGACGATTTGGGGTACGTACCTACCTACCCCAAATCGTTTTTTTTTAGCATGTTTTCACCAAACTTTTCAATTTTCGCGTGCTTTTTACGCAATAAGGTTAAAAATGTATGTCAAAGTTCGCAAAGTAGACCCGCATTTTTAAGCGGATCCAGGTGGTCTGTGCTAATGTGAATTGTGATAAAATAATGGCCTTAAGTAACACCATATTGAGAGAACTGCACCCACTTTTGGTCCATAACGGTTTGACCTTTATTCTTACGCTTTACGTCTGAGAAAATCGTAAAATATCATAATTCACGAATAATAATAAATAAAGCAACATTTGTTATCATTGTTTTGCATGTATCCTGTTTTTCGAGTGATTGGTGATAAAGGTTAATCGTTCGTTGAATATAGGTAATTAAATATAGTAACAAGAATAAACCGATCAATTCTCTCTAGAGTAGGTACCGAGACACAGACAGACAAACTTTCGAATTTCATAATATACCTACCCATTAGGTAAGTAATAGCTAGGTTATATTTGTCTATATACCTAATAGGGATTTAATTTCATACAATGATACCTAGAATAGGCTATCATCCTGGATTAGGTCATTTCTTTGATTGAAAAGATTTTTTGCAGATAGAATTTAAAAAGGTTGAGAGCATTATAAAAATTTCTATGAGTCAGTCAGGTAGGTACCTACCTACATTTAATCCTATTAGATTTTAGGTTATCGGAATAAGCAAACAGAATAGGTACCTTCCTTCCTACCTATCTCTGAACAAACCCAAAAAGATACAGGTACATAGTTACCTATTTTTATCATTTAGGTAGGTAGGTAGTAACATCGAGATAGTACGTAGTACATACTATCTCGATGAGGTAGTAGCTGTTTTTTTTTAGTTTTTTTTATAGACGTTTCCCATAGAAACTTGTTAATTTTTTTTAATTGAACAGGATTCGAAAAACAATTAAACATTCTTTCGATATTCGATTTTTAAATACTTGTTCGAATTCGGAATTGTCGAATCAAAAGGTACCTAGGTTGTGGCTAGTTCGTACCGAAGTAGGTACGTATATTTATAATGTATGTACTTACATAAAATACCTAGTAGTGTGCTCAAATCTGGCTTAACTTAAATACCTAAATTGAATTGAATTATTCTCGTATCATGCCTAGAACTACACTCTGGATTCTAGTCTAGGCGCTACGTAAACGTTCATGAAAGGTAAATTAAGCGATAAATATTCATAAAATTGAACGTTTCGAGTACAACACCCACCCAAACACACAAATTTATTCGCTGTTATTTTTTATAAAAGTAATTGTTTCTTGTCAAGTAAGTTTTATCGAACCACTTAATTGTTACATACGTTTGTTATGCGATAATATGAAAATGGAAGGTCAACGGAAAAGACCATCATTAAACTCACACAAAAAGTCACGGAACTTAATTCAAATTGTATGAACATTTAATGAAAAATAATCTTCGATCTTGATACATACCACAAAAACGTTAGCGTAGAAAAAAATCCAAGTGGGGCACACAGAAAATATAATAACTCGTATCACAAACACTGTATACAAGAGTAAACACAATCCACTTATCTATAACACAAAACAATCTAATGTAGTTTTTTTAATCACGTTAGATCCAATTAACGCGTTCGGAATTGTTACGCGGGATTTCAAACGGAACGACATACAACCACCTTCTGACACTTATCAATCGCGACTGGCGAGCGAGCGAATGAAATGAATCGTACCGCGTAGGTACGGCATTCGAATGGAATGTCACTCGCAGTGTCGACCGCGGAGTGGTGACCGAATGAACGAGATACCGTAGCTGCTAGCGGCTAGCGCTGCGCTGACAGCAATTTAATAATATTCACCAATGATGATCTTTTCAGTTTTTTTTAAGTGTAAAGATAAAGTATAAAGTTTTTTTTTAAATCCTCAAACATTGAAACGAATCTTCCTGCAATGTAAATAAGGTATTTTTGGCGTGTCTCCACACATAAAAATGTAACAATCGTATTTCATAATATCGTATGAAAGCTCTATGCGAAATACGAGTCACCTACTTTCATAGTTTGTGTGTTAAAATGATTATCATTACCGCGAGAATTGTAAACATTTGATGAACTTGTAGCCAACTATACTAATTCGTATAGTGCTTGACATAAAGTTGATATTTGCATACGCACACATCCGCGCCATTTCCTACCTGAATTCACGTACGTATTTTCGTTGTCTTTAGTAAATAGATTTTTTCAATAAAGGTTTATTCATGCGTGAAGTTGCGTGCGAAAACGGACATGAGTAGGCGCCTTAAATTTTATGGTTATAAAACAGTATTTAACAGTGGAATGTTATGATTTGTCGTCTGTCGGTCCGGAAAAATTATCTATTCTCTTACATTAGTAACATTTATTACAACTTTATCTTGAATTAGGTACCTAATGTTATTTATGTTGCGAAAACTTTTGTATATTTATATGGATATCCAACGTATTAATCGGTATTAGGATATAGGTTATTATTTCAACCATACAGACCGCAATTTTATAAGCCTTTAAAGGATTTTCAGAACTCTACCATAATTTAATGGGGTATTAAATTATTATTTCTTTTTTTTAAACAACTACTAGGTTTTTGCTCTGAGCCAAAGACTTATTCAAATGTTCTATAGTCTGTGGTACCTACTTAAAAGTATGTTAATGTCTATGGTTAAAGTTTATTGCAAGCACAGCCAAATGTACATGACCATAGCCAATCGGTCGGTACAATGCGTCGGCATGTCATGTCCCGAGACAATAAGTTAATGGTACAGTATTTATAGTTGTAGTATAGCTTTGTTCCATAGACAATTATTTGTTTTCTATTGTCTGGATTGTCTGGTCACAGGACAAATATAAAACAGTAAAAAAATCTGATTCTAAAGCATCTAATCTAAAAAATACGAGTAGGTACTTTTAAAAAGATTACCATTAGTGAGATTAGTCTTTACTTATAAAAATCTAAGAAAAGACGCTAGAACGACAGAATAAAAAGCTAAAATGTCTGAAATGTAAATCGCGATAGATATAAAGGTAATGAAAATGTAGGTGAAAGGTTTCAAAGAGCGTAATAAAGTTGACCTACAAGACCCTTCGGATCTCAGCAAATAGACGGAAGCAAACACTGAATTTTCACTTGAAACGCCGAAATGAATTCTAATGCGAGCCTTAAAAGGGCTATATTTTAAACGTTTTTAAATGAAATTTTACCTGGTTTTTATTATGGTGATATTTTGACGGTAAGTGGCCTTGACCTATGAATAAATACGCAATGTTAACCATTAATCCAACACTATTCGTAAACATTAATTTGTTCATTAGTTGTAATATATAAATTGATGCCATATATACCTACATTCAAATGTAATTATGTGAATACATTTTAATTATGTAAAACAAATGTTATGCACAAAAAATGTAATATACTAGGTATATAGTAGTTAAGTAAGTTACTAGTTAATCGTCGTCACAGCAAAATTTGGCCAACCAGACTAGGCTAGTTTTCCGCAAGCATCTAATGTATTTTAGACAGCTTGAATAGCTTTATTGCATGTGTTTTCCTCCAAATTGTATTATATAATATAAAATAAAATTTTCCTCCGACAAAAATTTAATTGGGTAACAATCTTGAATGCGTTAGCGCACTTTTTAGATGCAACTTGCATAAAAACTAAAGTTTTATTGTATAAGACTTCTGTATCCGTTCAAATAAAATCCTATAAAACCTGCATAAGATTTGTGCTACTACTATGAATTCCAAGTGCCAACTTCACAGTCCAAAGTCCAGTTCGCAGGATCGATTCCCGCGTTATCTGAACAGTCGTTAATCGTGCTAGGATATACATCGCCGGGCTTATCACATCGCCGCTCTGACACGCTGCAAGTACTGTTACATACTTTGATTATGCAAAGATTAAGCGAGTTGCAGACACTGCTGATGGAGTGTCGCGTTTTCGGCTATGTTTAAAAAAGTTTTTAAATGAACTTTTCTTAGGACCATAGCTTGTAGTTTTAGCTCCATAGGTACTTAATACAGATAAATAGTCCCGACTGAAAATGAATGTACACAGGTGTACCTCTTTTATTTCAACAATAAAAAGGCAATGGGTAAAGAAATCAATGCCAAAGAACTTCCTACAATTAATATAAGTAAGTATTTTCAGGAAGATTCCACAGTCCGCACTGTTAATCGACTGAAAATTATAAATCATAAATATACTTTACCATAAATTTCAAATTTATAATACAAACACAACCTAAGCCCTGGGCCTCAGAGAGAAATATATTAATAGGCAATAAGCTCCATAACATGATCTATCCTTGTTTATTCTACACAATTGTCCAACTCCCGTTACGTTCGATCTCCGAACCGCAATCTTACGATTGGAAAATTATCGACGACTCCGTGCGGGGTCAGCACAATGGCCAGAAGAAAAACTAATAAGCATATTGAAAAACGGCCTCTATCTTATCGCAATAGATGCGAAAATTCCGTGCCGAAATCAGTACATTTATATGTATTGTTTTTATGTCGGTTATTTCTTATTCTGCGGTGAGACTGAGGCTTTTTATTGATGTTTAGTTTATCGTCATGGGTAAGGGCACGGAAATCGGTCAATGAACACGTAGTAGCGGCTAGATACTGTTTCCGATATCTAATATAATGTTACATGTAAACACATCTTTTGGTTCACAACTTTCTATCGAATGGGGGCATAATAATGTGATCTTCAATGCAAATTTTGAAACTTTTTGTTGAAATCTAGTTAAAAAGATTTTAAAGCGATGTAGATATAAAAAAATATTTGAAAATATTGCCAAGGCTTATCGTAATCGCACTGTGATTGCACAATTACGACTTATTTCAAGCAATAAGCATGTCAAATGATCGAATGAAGTTTTTATGGTCCATGAATGCAAACAATTTATCAAAATTTTCTGTAATTTATGTCACGTAAATGCTTTGATGAAGGTCAGAAATCACTATAAATTATGTTACTGGTTGACAAAACGTTTCTAGAAATAAACAAGAAATACAATGAAACATTGTAGGATGTTTGTTCGTGTTGTTATCATTGTTGAAAAATAATCAGTATGTCATCATCATGGTCATCATCAATCCATATTTGTTCGTAATACAAGGACATAGTATAGATGGTGGCTAAGATGGTGGTTAATTTTGTAACCAAGCTGGCCAAGAGCGAATTAGATGTCGTATTATGTTGTTGGATATGCACATTTTACAGTATCGTTCCAGCATTGGTCATGACGTTATATTTGTGATATGAATAATAATCTATACTAATACATATTATAAAGAGGAAAGGTTTGTATGTATGTATGTATGTATGGTTTTCACGCATAAACTACTGGACCGATTTTGATGAAATTTGGCACAGATAATCTTTAGACCCTGACTCCTGAGAAAGAACATAGGCTACCTATTATTGCGAAATATGTACCACGGGCGAAGCCGGGGCGGACCGCTAGTAATGTATAAAGATGTCGCTCTATTACATTGTTACGCGCCAAACCACTTTGAATATGCTCTGATTTTACATTCAGTGCAAACTACGTCCTCTTTATAGTGTGGAGATCGTAAAACTTCTTATATTTATCACAATAGTTGTAACTTTCGGTCCCTGAAGATCAATTTCCTTGGCTCGAGGTTCCTATAATTTTACATATAATATGGCATTGCTTTACCAAGTTTCACTGGTAACAACGCAAATGCTATGATTTGTTGACTTCTTTACTTCTTCTTTGTATATTCTTGAATCATCACGTTCGGAGTGACGTCATGCGCTTTTTTATTACGATCTATGATGAGTTTTCTCTAGATGAGTTTTCTTTTCCTGAATTTCCAGTATTTGTAGAACGATTAATAAATAGCCTTTATTAGAGGATTTAGATTTGTTTATATTGCATTTCAAAAGAGATCTCCTGTATGCTATTCACACAGTAACTTACAAAAATATCATCAATTGTGAATTGCTAAACATTTCAGTTTAATTAGACTGAAGGGCTTTTACTTTTTTCATAGTTTAAATGTAAAAGCTATTGAGACTATTAATTGCATTTTGTAACAAATTCTAAATGTAATTATTAATTATAAATATAAATTAATGACTTTTATAAATTAATTGGTTCTGAGGTTTGCGTGTTTTGCTTTGCAAAACTGCATTTCTTTAGGGAATTACTGAAGTAATCTCTTTAATAAGGTATTAGAGCTTTTTAGGTTTTTGGGTCAATGATGTAATTTACGAAATTAATGAGCTGTTCCGAAGGTTCATATAATCATGAAAAAAATCCATAAAAAGTCGCCGCAAATTAGATTTTATGATTCTTTTATCATTATTAAGGGCCTTCATTCTAATAACATAGTAGTGACTAATTTGAAGAGAGTTAAATCGATGGTGAAGGGATGTACAAAACGGCAAATAGGCGGAAAATTTGCTACGTTGTTACGTTCCGTATTTTGATTAGAAACACATAGGTTACACCTATAGTGTTGTGTTAGAGATATCATTGATATGACAGTAATAGAAAATTTTCAAATTAATAATGTAGATTGGTCCTTCATCAGAAGAAATATCGTTTAAGAAGATGTGTACTGAATGTACTCGGAACGGATTGATCTCATCAGTATATGGATTTATGTAACTAAATGTGTATGTAGTTATCTAGTTAAGCCAGATTACCGCCTACACCGGGCCATGCAATTTGCTCACAGCAATACTGTGCCCGCTCGAATTGTGATTATGTGCATCCTCTTATTATTTACATACTTCATAGAGGATTGTAGTTGTAGGAAGAATAATTCGGATATTTATAATTGACCTGTTTTCGTAATAGAGAGATTTAAGAAGGAATGAAACGATGCTATGGACAAATGTTGGTTTAAAATATACGCTATAGTTTCGGATATATTTGCATTATTCTTGGAAATATGAGTTGTGTTTATTCGTTTTATTTATATCTAACACGCACTTTAATTAAAGAGAATTGACTATTGATAGACACTCAAAGTATGATTGATACGTTATAAACATATCTGTGTCACTTCGAGATGAAAAACACGCGGACTAATAAACGTTTGCTCCAATGAAATCTCATGCGGTAACTGGTAACGTCTTTCAAGGGACTCGAAATGGGTAACCATCGTATGTAATATCTCCTATACGGTAGCAGACGATAAATTACGCAGGCATGTTTTATCAATTGCCGGATTATGCAAATAGAAAGGCTAACTCAGAAAGCCGGAGTCACATAGTCGTATAACCTAATTGGTTTGGTAATTGAATTCGCGAATTGCTTAACACTTTATAGCTTTCATAGACATGTTTTAAATTGAACGAATCAAACGAAGATCGATTTAAAAATAATGTTGCAAATGCCAAAAAAAGCTAGTGGCGTTAACACAGGGCGTTAAAGACTGTGCGTGACAAGAAACAGATAATCTGACAAACTACCTAATGAACATCATTCGTTGTTGAATTTGAACGTTGCTGAACATCAAATAATACATATGAATTTAGAAATTAAACACTTGCACACAGTCCGTCTTTTACCACACTCAGTCTCAAAAGGTGTTGTAAATACAAACAAAATAAAATTGCGTTTAAAAAGTTTTCTACTTCTAAATATTAAATAGTTGTCGCTTACATCTATCCCGCGTGCGCATCCCGGAAGCCACCTGAAACAATATCGCATGAATTAGTTACACCGTCCGCCATTAATAAATAATAAGCACCTGACAGGAGGCCATTACACCCACGAGGTGGAGTGTGGACACTTTTGGGAAGGTATGAAAAAGTAGCTTTTATAGAGGTAAGTATATTATGATATAATTTATGTATGTGTTTTTGAGTTTATTATTTAACAAAAAAAGTTGTCATAGAGCAACTGAGTAGATTTTAGAGAATAATATTATTTATAAAAAAATTGGATATATGCATTCAGATAACATTTTTAATATTGTAGTAATTCCTCTATTTGAAGGATTTCGCGTTGAATAAGATGATTTTAGTCCCTATAAAAATGCAACCTAAGATATTGAATTTAATTTCTATTGGTGCATTCTCTCCTATAAACGAATTCCTCGGAATAATGACAGTGCAGAGAATATACATGTTTATAATAATTATTAGCGTATAAAATTAATATCTCAATCACGTCCGCTAATCCCATAGCCGCATATCATCAATGTATTCAAGACAGCGCTACTTAGAACAGTGCGTCTAGAAAGAACACCGCGCTGAGGAATTGTATGAAGATTTATGAGGCGATTAAAGCGCTGCACGTGCTAAATCATCGGCGATGTTAATTTTGTTTGTGAATTTATATAAATTATTTTGTGAATTTATAAATTAACATTTGTGTGGCGCTGTTGCTCAATGTTGTAGTGTGTTCTAGATGTTTCTACTGGATTTCCTAGAGGTAAAGACTGTTAAATGTTTTTGCTACTGTTCCCGAATGAGGACACTATGAAGCAAGGAAGTATTTACCTACATGATGCAATTTTCCTGACCTGAATATGGTAGAGAAACGAGTAGGTATTTACCTGAAGTGATACTTTTATCGTAATGATTGATACTAGAAATAATGGCATTTAGGTTTTTCTTGATATTTCACCTAAATAAAATATTTTAATATTTTTTTAATTAAAGTTGTCGAAAGTATAATTAAATTCAGAAATGTAAGACTTTTGGGATTGTTATTGCAAAAGTTTTAATGTAATTACGAAATTATCACAGTATCTTCTAAATCCATAAACAATATACCTACTGACATTTATCAATAAGTAAATCAGTAGTCATGTTACACTGAAGCATGTTCTATGCAAAACCATTTATAGACAAGTCACTAGTGTATCGAGTGAGAAACAGATGATTTAGTGTACACACGAGTGTTCCGGGGTGAAGTTGCTATGCGGTGCAGGCGCAGCCCTCATTGGAGAATTTGAATTTAGAATTTTGTATTTTTTGAATTAGGAACTAATTTTAAAATTAAGTAGATGTTTTTTTAAGGAATATTTTTAAGATTTTTGTTTTACCAGACTGTTGTAGCACCTACAAAAGGTACATAATCATGTTGCGTTTCAACTTCAATGGCATCTATCGAGTTCAGATTTTTTTTTTCATTTACGAAATACATATTATGTACAATAACTATATTAAGCTTATGTTAAAACCTTAACATAAAATACACTGTAAAGTTTTAAAAGCTTCTTTATGTAAAATAACTGAAAATGTATCTGATATTAGAAGTAAATCTCAAAATTTTTGTGTCACACATTCCTAACTCACAAATATCCGTCCAGTGTACGGCGAGCCTTATAGGAAATTATTCGTAATTCAGAGTGTAACATCCAACATCGCTGTGTAAACGTACCCGGCAGCTAACGCCTGTGTTATTCGCTAAATTGGCGTGTTAGCCCCAGCCTCCACTGGTTGATATGACCATAAACTGTATAGGAGCTAATAAAAAGTTACACCTGTGACTTTTCTGCGTGCCAAATTTTGTATTAATGCGTATTACGACGTGAAAAGTCCTAATAAGTTTTAGCATCGAACCTTAGTTAGTATTTAAAGTAATCTCAATCTAGTTTTACCATTTATTTTTGTTATCCGATATTGCAACGAATAAATAAATATACCTACCTGCTCAAATAATTTTATTTTACTCTTGTGATAAATATTGCATTTACTGATACAAATTATATAATAAAATACAGCGAATAAAGACACAAAAAGTTGTAATTCCAATAGCATTGAACAACATTATTAATATTCCAATCATGGATTATCGGCATTCATAATATCGTAGTATTCTTATATCTGTGATAATATCAAGTAACTTGCAGTGGAAACCAGCTTTAGATAACTGCCCATTTAAGTTTCAGCTCTCATAAATGATGCTACCAACGGCCAACCACAGAATTGCATGCAACAATGTACGTGCATACCTAAAAACTAATTTTAAAGCACAACGGTAAGTTAGACACGTAAGATAAATTATATCTAAGAAATGTTTGTCTAGTCCTTCTTTTGTTTGGTTTTTGTCTAGCAACTAATCCACTTTTTCGTAATTTATTAAAATTACAACCAACTGTTGTCCTACTTTAAGAAATTTTACGAAATTTTTTCAATTCATTTCATTTCAACTTATTTTTTCACTCAATGTATATAATATTAAATATCGTGTATGTGTAATTAGTGATAGTTTCTTTGTCTATTTATATTGTTAATTTTAAAATTGTTAAAAATTTCAATTTCAATTAAGTAAATTTAAGTAAACGGAAGCCAATATCCAACGACATACAAAATACAGACATTTTTCTACAAAAAAGGGCGCTGTCCTCGATCGACATACGGTCTACTCGTACACCGTCATCCGGCCTTTTTTAATATAAGTATAATATCTAGTATTAGATAATCACTAGTTTTTACCTGTAAGCTCGCTTGGTGTTCACTCTGTTAAAAAACTCTACTGATATTTGATATCCCGCGTCGTAATCTAGGTACTTATACTGCTTTTTCTTGTAGAAAACAAATCAAAATTTTAAAATTTCAAAACCAATGTGTCCGTCCATCTTCTTACAATTATATTTCCTGTTAAATACCTACTACCATAATCAGCAATAACTGAAATCATTCTTATTTTTCGTAAATAGTACCTACCTATAGCTTTCTGTAAACTTGTTACATTGAAATTAATGGTTTCGATAATGGTCACTATGAAATACATAATGGTAATTATAAGCTCACCAAAACATACATACTAGTAAGCATACTAGAAATCACTTAGAACTTAAGAGGCAATTATTTCCAAAAATCAAAGGAACTAAGTTACCACCCCAAAATGACAAATAATAAAAAAATCATACTGTTAATTCCAAGTTGGTGCTTCACAAGTGCTTCATATATTTTTCCTATTTTGACATAGACTTGACATCCTCGTCTACCATAAGTAAGTTTGACTGTCGTAAGCTGTCGATCCTACGTCTAATCTCATGTCGAATACTCCCATGGGTCGACAGTTATGGAATTGAGAGAGAATTTGTGTTTTCTCTTATATTATGTGCACTATAATGTCTCATAATATAGTTATATGTTGGCTGAACTCCATTAAGATAAGCTGTGATGGTAGCCTGAAATTGTGCCAGCAGAGTTATTTTATATAAATGTGTGCAAGTAACATAATAAGAGTATTGTACCTAATATGAATAGGATACATACTGGATTTGTCATTATTAATGCGAAAGAATGGTTTTTAAATTTTTGCGACTCTATATTAGTAAATCTCTCTATATGGCTGATCGGATATCGAGCAAACTTGTACCAGAGATAGATTATGGTACGTATTAGTTATTTTTTTTTATCAGAAATGCGCATCATAACCTGATTAGGAAGATACTATTCGGATATCATGGAGCCGAAAAGAAGAGCCACGAGCTGAAACTAGTGTTAAATAAGAAAACGTAAACATACGAGTAAAAGAGCATTATTTACTAAACACATCGAGGACTACCGACTAATTATAAATACAAACTCGTCTAAATTAACAGCAATTAAACAGTTTATTAGAATCTCAAATTTAAATTTGCAGTTCTATTAGGAATTTAAATATAAGTAGTGTTTACTATTTATTTATTTACTAATCTGTGCTACAGCTTCCTTGCGTGACTTGATTATGTACCTAAGTAAGTGATATTGAGTACCTAATAGTAGAAATTAGCATATTATTTTTGTTCTACTACTTCAAATTAAGCAATTAATTATAGAAACATATTATCACAGTTGAAAAAATGTATATTTATTCTACTCCGGGCTCTACAACCCTTAGAAAGTTCAATCACAGTACCTATTACAATATTGTAATACTGTGGTTCAATCTTCTAACTAAAACATACAATTCTTTAATCTCATCTAGAATTGGTATACTTTCTTCTTTGCTCTGCAATGTTTAACGCATCCCTTATCATTTCTTTGCAAACTGTATAGCAAAATACAACAGAATGTTATTGTTAGCGTGCTTATAGGAGCCCTTAATCTCAATAGTGGTCGTCTCTCCAAGCCGCACGTCCTTTTGTTTTTGAACAATACAATTTTCGCAACTTGAGCACGTTTCCTGCGGGAGTATAGAAGCATACTACTGTACTCCGTATTCACATGGATAAGAAAGGTTTGTTTGAGTGTCCTTGGGAGCAATTAGTGTAGGATCTAAGGAATAAATAATCGGGTTTATTAAGTGAACAGCTCGCGTAATATTAGGTTAGGTACTGGCATTTTTATAAGTACATAAAGTTTACTTGAAATAAGCCAAGTAGTAGATTATTATTAAAACAATTTATACAATTTTAATCACACATTAGAATCGTTGCAATACAGAAACTGCAATAGTCAATAAGCTGCAATAGATAAATTATAGTTGCGTAGTAGTAACAGAATCTGCAATTATCAATTCTCAACACAGTACCATAAATACATTACGAGCTATTGAGCCGAATGACAACAGGCAATAATGTCGAGAAGACAGCGTGTTCCACACCTAGCAGAGTGGCCTCTCGGAAAGCGCTAACTGTCCTCTGCCCTCTTGACCGATACTCGAGAGTTGAGGCGCGTTTCTTATAAAATTCCTTTGACGCAAGCTACGGGAACAAGCGACAAAGGCAATCGAGTCTCTTTGATCGGGACGTCTTTCCGGGAAATTGTTGGAATACAGCAGTTGAATATGTATTTTAAGATATTGCTTCTATTGCTACATTTAGTTTGCTACGTTTCGGACATTTTATTTTGAATAAGATATTGATATAAATTGACCAACAATAAGAAAAAAATAGCCTTAATTTTTTTATTATTTTTTACTTATTTGATGTATATTTTTCATACTGATCGTGAAATAGGAATCTGTTGGACAAACATTAGATTACCGATTTTTAATACGAATTGTCACTAAAGATGTAATTTTCGATAATCTCTTTATTTCCAATACTATCTTAGAGACCGCGTAAGACATAAAGAGAATTCGCTAAAGCCTATATCTTGTAATACAGTCATTACCGCAGCTTTTTGCAAGACTTGCGAGCGTGTCGATTCAGTTAAGCGCAGTACCACACAACACTGATTGTCAGTTGATGTGGTCACACTGACACACTTAGACCTAAGCAATGACCTAAGGACACACTTCTAAGTCTAGCTTATCTGGGTTGTATAATGGTATTACTTACTAGCCTTTTGTTATTATACTGTAAAGTCGTCGATATTACGACAATATTGTTATTAGCTGACCCCATGTTGCCGTCTTAACTATTAAATGCGTGTAGTTTAAAGAATTGAATTTATCTCAATATTGGTGCAAATTTTTTAGTTTTCCTTTCATTAGATCATTATCTTGATAATAATTAACGTCACAAAAAATAATTATCGAAATCGGTCCTGGACAAACGGATCCATAACATTAAAAACAATTTTCGAATTCGGACACGAAATGAATTACTTTAGGCATAAACTATAAATAGATATACAAAGACGTAGCATTTTCCTTATTTCCACGTGTGTTGTGCAACAAACAGCAAAAAAACTTTTTTATAACGTTTAACTGGTATCACGTAGTCGGCATAATATACCACCTCACTTCAACAGAAGCATGTTATTTCTAAAAATTCACTGATTTATCAAAAGAGAATTTCGCCACATTAATAAGCCGCACTATCATCCCGCAAGATAAAGCCAAGCGCACACACACA
>CAJQZN010042578.1:0-43484 GCA_907164685.1 Colias eurytheme | reverse complement strand
TGCAACGAACCTATCGGAAAATACCCGATAATTTTGAAGCTCTTGTGAATAAGTGATTATTCTTAATTGATTATATTTAATAAGCAAAATATTTACAAAGTTTCGCCTCTGTAGCGGTGAGTCGATGACATCGCTTAATCTATGACTCACAAGCCGCCCCGCGCCGCCGCGCTTGCAGCACAGATTTTGTTCGTGGTGTCTCCTCTATATCTATGTAGTAGAAAATAATGTACGACCTAATTGGGGTTAAAATTTTACATTTAGTATATCGCCGAAAATCGGAATCCTCGGAGTTGAAATCTCGAGTGACGTTCAATTCCGCAGTCATTTGGAAGCGAAGGCTAAATTAGCCTCGAAAAAACTTTGTGTGCTCACTAGATCGAGACAGTACTTCAAGCCGGCCCACAGACTTCAGCTGTACAAGGCTCAGGTGCGACCGCATATGGAGTACCTACTGTTCTCATCTCTGGGCCGGAGCCCAACAGTATCAACTCCTTCCTCTTGACCGCATCCAACGTCGAGCAGCTCGAATTGTCGATGACCGTAGGCTTTCCTATAGGCTCGATCCTCTGTCAGTACGAAGAGACGTTGCGTCTCTCTGTATACTCTACAGAATCTACTATGGGGAGTGCTCTGAAAATTGTTCTGCGGAATTGTTCCACCTTTTACCAGCCGCACAGTTCCACCACCGGACCACACGCCGTAAAAACCAGTTCCATCCACACTATCTGGATGCGCTCCACCACTGTTTGACTTTCGCTATTTTTCCGACGAGTTCGACTAACGCCCACGCGACTAACCCACCGGTACCAGCGTTCACACCATCATTTTTCTTTTTGTCATTACGTACTAAGACCCCTGTAGAACCGCCATCCTGTTACAAATGACTCGAAATTTTGTGTCAGTATCTCCCGGTCTAATGTTTGTTACTCTTTCACGTAAAAACTCCTGAACCGATTACAATGAAATTTAGCACACATATAGAGGGTAACTTGGATTAACACATAGGATAGTTTTTATCCCGGAAATCCCACGGGAACGGGAACTATGCGGGTTTACCTTTGCAAACGCGGGCGAAGCCGCGGGCGGAAATCTAGTATTGAATAAATAAAAAAAATACATGAGCTCTGTTTGTGTAATTTCTTATAGTTTTAATCCACTTTACTTTTCTAATTTTTTTAAAACTAAGATCACATGTTACCATTTTGTTTATATGTATTAAATAATTATGAAAATAAATAACCTGACCTCATGCCATAAGACATGCTCTGGTGGCGTTCACTCTTCCACGTATGGGTTCAAGTTATTGCAGTCTGTACCCCTACATGGACTTGTGGCACGCCCTCTGAGCCCCGACCACGTGGGAGCCATCTTGTGAAGTTTTATCACTATGCAGTTCAAACCAGGACCCTTTCACGAAAAAGCCTATTCAAACTGGAGCTATTCGCTACCGCAGTGGCGGCATCCCGAAGGGTATGCGATTATAGTCTTTAAGTAATATACTACATAAAAGACTGAAACGCATACCTTTCGGGATACCGCTGCAGAACGACAATTGATTGGAGGAACACGGAAAATTATAGAAAAAGAAATCCATCGGATAGTTCCGACTGATAGGCACCTACAGGAACCCTAGTATTTTTAAATGGAATTCCGTACGTGTCCTGTCAGTTGAGATTATTCCCGAACTCCTGTGGAAGCAGAAGATATTAAGAAAAACAAGATGAGAGCACGCCTGTCATATAGCTTTTAACCTATAAACATTATATTACGTCTACTTAAAATCCTTGGTTAAACTTTTTCCGTTAATCGTTATCGTATTAAATAACCATTTCAAAACTAAATGCTAGAATTGCTTGTATACTATGAAGTTTTACAGTTATCATTGTTTTATGTTATTTTATTTTTACGGCGGACGGACAAGTTTTAACCAAGGATTGAAAGATCAGCCGAAAACGATACAATGCAGTGTACAGTGTACACGCAGCAAATAACATGGCACGGTCTATAGAATTATAATTAGGTATATATTTTATTTAAAATAAACTACATTTTTTCATAGTGGCGTAGCTTAGGGATGTGACGACCCCGTCGCCCATGGTTGGAATATCCACGTGACAGTAGGTATACAGGGTGTTATCGTTAAGTGTGCACAGGCGATTATTCCGTAACTATTACAGATAGATATCAAAAAACTTTAAACTGATCTCGGAAGTACTTAACCTAATGAATAAAATGGCCCTAATAAATTTTTTAAAATAAAACGATAAATATCTTAAAAACTTAACTTTAAAGTTTAAACCCTCCCATACATTTAGTATGAGATAATATTTAAAATGATAGACTTTAGCTTTTTCTTTCTTTTTTTGGTTTTCTGCTCGCAAATTTGAATGGAAGTGTATTTAGAAACTGTAAATAGCTCCTCATTGTATTGCACAATAAAGACGTCACTTCCAAAATCTGCTATGAATATAAAATGTATGGGAAATAATATGTATGGGAGCGTTTAATGTAACATTTTGGTATATTTCTCGTTTTATTTTTAAAAATTTATTATGGCCATTTTACTCATTAGGCTAAGTACTTTCGATATCAGTTTAAAGTTTTTTTGATATCTGTAATAGTTAAAGAATAATCGCTTGTGCACACTTCACGATTACAACCTGTATATATCCCATCCGTGCAATCCACAGACATAATATTATATTAAGACGTCTGTGGTGCAATCAGTTGCGCGCAGGGCACCTTGTGGCGAGGTGTCGGGGAGTTGCGACCCCGCGCACTCGAATGCTCCCAGGATAGGCCCCATTTCTGGAAATAAGACATTTACTGAATATTTCATGACAGATTTGTATTGACCTCGACTTGGTATTATTTATTAAACAATTGTGGGTTTTAACTACTTCAAATATCCCAACTATTTTATTACTTATGATGTAGGTATTTAAATAAGATCACAGAAGGAATGTAGCACGGGCTTTAATACCGGTATTCCTTATTTTTGATATGGGCCGTAAGTCGCGTTTTAATCGTTTAATCGCTATTTATATGGTGGCAAATACTGCTCGTCTCATATCAAAAGAAAATAATAAGTAATATCAATCAATACTAATATTACAAAGCTGTAGAGTTTGTTTGTTTAAACACGCTAATCTCAGGAACTAAACTTCGCTTTGAAAATTTATTTCGGAATTCGGTGTTATAGCCCTTTTATCGAGGATGGCTATAGGCTACATATCATCAGGCCAAGACCAACAGAAAGAGCACAGCTGGTAAAACCGCGGGGCACAGCTAGTCAAAACATAATTTCCTTTATGTATAATTTTTCTATTAACACATAGATATCTTTCCAAGGTATTAAATTTTAATAAAAAAGTTGTTTTTGTTATTTATATCCAAAAGGAGCTTTTATATTAGACAAAAATAAACATAAAATTTTTATCAATTGTTCAACTTTTTCCCGCATTTTCCCGAAAATCGGGAAATTTTCGGGAAAATGCCTCAATAGACAACCCGAGGTGATAAATTTCAACTATTGCAGTAGCATACTTAAATTACCTACCGCAAATTTTAATACCGGAATTGAATTCACGCTTTCTTATAGATACTGGTAGCAGTAGGTCGTACTTTATTAGCCCTGAAAAGGCGAAACAATTTTATTCTGCGAAAGCGACTGAATGCAGTGTGCCAGTGTGGCCGGTTGACCTAGGGTTGCCAACACTTCATCATTAAAATATAGTATTTTCCACAATAAGGTGTAAAACATATAGTACATTTAAAAAAAAATATAGTATTTTGTGGGAAAAATAAAAAAAATAGACTAATATATTGTATTTGTTAATTATTTATTTTTATAAAAACTATATTTTTTGCACTTCTCGCACTGTGTAACAGCTTTTTGTTTAAAATAAAAGTGTCATATGCTATTTAACACATTCAATTTTTAGATTAATATCATTAATATAAATCAAAAGCTCATTTTTTATCAATGATACACTACTTCTGTTTCTTTCTTCTCGCCACTGGTATACATAAAAGTTTAAAAAATGTTAATACTTTGTTTATAATAATTTTTTCAAGTTAACAAAAAACTAGAAATTTCTAGTTTTTTGATCACGCGCGATCTTGTTAAGTATATTTATATGAAGGGCTCCACGAAGTGAAAAATTTTACCGACAATGATTTAAACATTTTTTTTAATGTGCGGAAGTAAGGACGGAAGTTCGAAAAAATTTCGTGAGTTAACATTTGTCTAATTTGTTGAAAAATTAACTTTAAGTAAAATTTCCAACGGGAGCAAATTCTTTGAATTAATATTTAATACCTTAAAAAAAATAATTAGTGTGACGTGCTCGGTTTTGAAGCCGCGCGCGCTATCTAAAAATGCCGCGCGGAGGCCTATTTTCAGCGTTAAATTAAAATTATAAATAATGGAGATAGAATTCCGGGAGTCAGGAGTTTTTCGTTGGAAATTTCCTCCTCTTTAAGAATCTCAGAAATGTTAATAATTTCGGAGTTATTAACAATAAACGAAATACCTAATTTTTGGAAACTTAATTTGCCTATAACTTTTGCAATTTTTTGTGTGCTAATAAACATTTCCGATACATTTTTCTAGACGTCATTCCGAATCAAATGAGCTATCGCACGTATTTTTAAGAGCCTTATCTCTAGTTTACGCCATTTTCAACTTATCAAGTAGACTACATAATATGGTATCCGACACTTAACCGTTATGGAGATATTGAATTTAAAAGATATTTAATAAAAATATTTTTTCTTTTGGCTTTTCTATCGATTTTTTTCGATTGGAGCTACTAGGGCTCGGTTTTTTATGTTTCCAAATAGAAGACATCCCAATTAATAAAAATGATCAATAAAAACTGAACCTATTACTAACAGCTTCAATATAAATTTAATAATAAAATTAATTCAATATCTCCATAACGGTTAAGTTTCGGATACCATATTATGGGACCAATTCGATCAGAAATGACCTGAATAATAACGTCCTTCAATATTCTGTACGACTTTCCCGGTAACCCTGTATATGCGCAATAGGTTATATGACTTTAGCCATCTTAACTGCAGTTAAAAGGCGCGTTCTTATTTTTTTTTAAATGAAGGTTTTGTTTGTTACATTTGTCGGTGTTGAAAATATAGTATTTTTGCGTACTATATATGTTTTCAACAGTATATAGTACGCAGACCCGAAATATAGTACAATACTATATATTATAGTACGGTTGGCAACCCTAGGTTGACCTCTGTTGAGCGGATCATAAGTGATGTAAGCGGTGTCTTTTCCATACGTAGTAATAGTATCGCAATGGTTCCTAGACACTCTTTGCCAACTATATGTTTTATAAATTCATAAGAATTATATTTAAAAAAAATACCGGCCGAATTGATAACCTCCTCCTTTTTTTTGAAGTCGGTTAAAAAGAGTAGGTACCACCAGCAACCAGCCAACCAGCGTTTAGCTACTACCTATAATGTATTCTATGACCTAATATGAAATTGCTTAGAATTTATAATTTGCTCTTTATACGATAACTTCATATTTTATGGGTGGTTTAAATAAGTATTATCAGTAGATACATAATTATTTCTTAAGAGCGTGAAACAGCTAGCTGACATTGGTTCATGAGCTGACGTACAATCCACCATGATGGTCAGCAGTTTGTTTTTCTTTCGAGATAATTATAACAAACCTGTCTGACGAATTTTAAATCGAGAGGAAATGACTGAAACAAAAAATTTCTCCCTGCGTGGGAGGCTGTCACTGCCGGCCCCACCCACGGAGTCACAGTATTCAATATTTTTTCATTCATTGGTGGCGTTATTCGGTGGTGTTGGACATTGGTATAAGTCCCTGATGCATTTTACGAAGTTTCGATTGAGAGGAACTTGGTCATGAAATTCTGTCATGGGCTCCCGTGCTATAACTATGCCCCAGGCACGACTGGGCACGACTATCGAAGATCGACAGTCGACTACAGCTTGTGTAATTATTATTGTAAATTTATGCAAGAAATCAAAGTTCTGTATCAGTGACATCTATAAAGTGTGTTTAAAATAAACAATTGAAAACAGAGCCCTCTATTATTACTGAACCACACCATGAAGTAGTGTCAACGATCACTGCATAGATGGCGCTTATATATACCGGATGTTGAAGTAAATACCAGGTCTTTTAAATATTTAATGTGCTTTTATTTAAAAGGCATTAATCCCATTATCATTAAATTAAATTAATAATAATTCTAAGTTTAAAGCTTTTGTTTTTTTTAATACTTTTAACAAAATTGGTACAGTAATGCTATGCTATCATACTCATACAGATTGACCTACATTGAAAGCCCTTGTGAAAGGATTGTGCAATAGAAACGGTCATTTATTACACAACGCAGCGTATTCATAAGCAAATGTAGTAATTTTGCACTATTTTCATGAATTTAAGCAGATTTAACACGAAATTAAAACTATACAAAGAAGTACTTTTACAAATATTTTACATATTTTTGGGTATTTAACAACTGTAAAAATTCAAAATAAATGAATGAAAATTGACTATATACTATTTACTTTTAATATATTGAAAAAAGCTTGTGACATACTTTTCTAAAATTGGGTTAGTTTCCCACTGCCCTTTACCGACTTATTTCAATGTCAGTCATGAGTACAGTAGTTCTATTGAGTCCGAGTTATGTCGGAATATCAAAGTGTAAGTGAAGTGGCCTAGAGACCTACATTTGTGTTTTACATGGAATTATCGGTTTTCGTGGACAATTTTTAAGATAAAACATTATTATTTTACGCGTAGATGGTATTTCTTCTATTTTGCGAACAGCTAAATTTAGTTGTTTCGCCCGAATATCTGTAAATGTTGCACGAAGATTATCCAAAAATGAGTGTTGCGCAGGGTTTGGTTGCCTCCACGAGCCAGGTGAAGAGCGATATTATACTAGAAACTCCATCTGAGTACGAGATGAGTATAACAGAAAGCAAACCGACGCAAAGCAACATAGAAATGGAAATGAAAATTGCATATGTGGATCCCACAAGCGGTACGTATTTCATCAATTAATCAATTACTGCTTCGACTAAATTAGTACAGGAACCCAAACAGAGATATTATTAGACATTAAATTCATAAAAGCCGGATCATAAACCTATTGATTTAAGTCATTACTCACAGGTTGATAAAAAAGAGATGAATATTCGATTAAGTAAGTAATTTACCTTTCAAATGATATTTTGGGACTCTATATGAAAGATAATTTCGAATTAGACTCCGCTTGGAAAGAGTATGAATAAAACAAGTTTTGGGACATGAGGCCATCCGCCATAAGGAATATGAATGCTTTTATTCAAAACAGACAAGTGCTGGTTGTATAATAATTACATTGTATGCATTGTGGAGGCTATAGGCTACCTGCTCGTACGCTCGGGCGCACGGTGTGGCAACGCCGCATTTGCTTTTTGCGGTAACTACGATGGAACGAGCCGTGTAAAATAGTTTGACTGTTTTTTTTAAACGGATATTATTTTAAAAGACTCATGCGACTGACTAAGTTCGTAGAATCTGAATTCGACATAATTGACTGAATTACACTCGCGTGCTAGCGAAAAAGGCATCTTTTCCTATTGTTAGATTGTTTTGTGTTAGTAGGGCACGCTCAGTGAGCCCGCAGTGCGGCGAAGAGTTCCACAGTCCACAACATCACGTTATACAATATGAAGTAATCATGACGCGCGGACGCGCTTGAAACACGCTTACAGACACGGGCATCATGATATTCTATAGTTTTGATATTTCGCAGATCGATGATTGACTTGTTCTATCTAACTCTGTCATAATAGTACGGTATTGCGCAAACATTCTGCGTATTTTTGTAAGTAGGCCGAGCGATCGTTCTGTTTGGAATCTGGCTACTACTTTACTTTAGCGTGTTGGATTATAATGTGATAATAAAATCGTTTATTTCTTATCAGCTTTAGAAAAAAATGTATAGTCGCTCTAACACATTGGTGTAATCAATTAACAAGCACTCAAGATACTATTCATAAACTTCTATATGATAAGACTAATAACAAACTTATATATAAAAAAATTTGTTTAATAAAATAATACCTAACTAGGTACCTACCTAAGTATTAAAATAAATGAGATAAAACCTGCGTGTGAGTGTGAGTGCGTGTGTAGTTTGAATAATTCAGATTTATTACGTGACTGAGGCTAAATTTTGTAATATGAGTTTCGCTAAGGATTTTGTAATTTGTTATTATTACCTATAAACCATAAAGTATATTATAAATCAGTGACAGGTTGCTGTAATAGTTTTAAATACTTAAAAAAAAACTAGCTACTATCTGCTTTAAATTTGACCTAGGAACAATGCAATGGCCAAAAAAGCTTAATTTCACTTAGAAATATAGGAAAATAATATAAGAAATAAAAAGCATTTACAAGCCAATCTATTGAAAAGAATCTTGTAAAATAAAATTTTCTTGTAATGTTATTCAAAGCATTATCAATAGTACCAGTCGATATTTGATAGGAAGTTAAAGACTTTTAATGTACCTATAGTGTATTAGGAAATACGGATACTCGCACGAATTTACCGTTTTTCCCATAGTTACCCTTTATCATAATATATTCATGATTTTTAAACTAATTAATTCCCTGGCTTGGCTTGTCAATTTTTGTGATAAGCAATGATAGTAAAAAACTTACCACAACAATACCTACTTAAATAGATAAAAATTAAAAATATTAAGTTCCTAATTAAAATGTTATGAATGGCTGAAATGATACCTGCAACCCTATCCATAAACATTTAAATTGCTGTAATCATGTAATACGCCCATAACAAAAGGACACCATTAGACAACAAAGGCTTTGGTTACTAATTGATAGAGAAAAATTGCAGTATTTGGCGTCCAGCGTTTGTATTTGTCAAAGATAGCATAACATTATAACATAATAAGCCCTTAAACATACGTAATATGCAGGTAAGAGGGTAGCCATCTGAAATCAATATCTTTTCACGCTTCGAAAGAGAAATGACATGAATAAAACTTATATTTGACGGCTCTACTTCGTATTCACAGCGTAAAAATAAATAGTAAATGAAAGAAACCATTCCAGTAAGGAAACCTCGAAAAATATTTAAAAGGCACAGATAAATCGTATGGGGACACCAAACACTTCAAGAAAAACAATAATTAATTAATTAAAAAGCAAACTCGACTGGAGAGTACCTAGTGCATAAAATATGATAGTTTGCTATGAATTAAGGAATATGATATGACTGAAGAAAATATCGCCCTGAGCATCGATACTCAAGTATTTATTACAGGAAAAGTTCCTTTCAAGTAAGGTACCTTTTTCACGGGATTATGAAACACTTGTTCATTTTAATTGGTAACCTATTAAAAACTCGAATTTCTATTACCCGAATCTTAAAACCCCGAAAACGGTTGTTAGAACTTTTAAAAGACAGATGTAATGAATGACAAATTTTCAAAATTCCTTTTTTAATTTCCCAGATGAATCAATTTCCAGATGCACCAAAACCAGATTTTTAAAAAGTATTTTTTTGTTTCCCGTATTCTCATAATACAGATCTCATTATACCAGATTCTCAAAATACTTTTTTTTGTTTCCCATCGTACCATTTTCCAAATAAACCAGCGTGCCGTGGCAGATGCCGGCGAGTGCCAGAACCGACTCGATATTGTTTTACTTGCCCATTACAGAAAGGTTAAAGTGTTAAAATCTATTCAGAAGGTTAGGTTAGGTTCGTGCTGCATCCCCCTAGAAGGATTACGTTTTGCTGGATATCGTTTATTTCAATTTAAAAAATCTGGACATTGTTTGCTTGTATATCAATTAACTGTATTTCAAAAATTTGTGTTTTAAAAATCTGGCTTTCGCGCATATGGATTACGGTCATCTGGATTTAGTGCATTTAGATTTCGTATGTCTGGAACTCATTCGCCTGGATTGTAAAACGTCGTACAAATAAAGAAATGGGCAAATGAAATTCGGAGTTGCGATTATATGGCAAACAAAACTTCGAAATTTTAAAATTCGGGGTTATGAAAAAATGTCCAAACGTTTTCTGGATTATGATATTCGGAATATTAAAATTCGAGATTAAGATAGGTAACCATTTTAATTAGCCTCTATTCTATTAAGTAGAGCGGGTCATATTTTCTTACTGATCAGTGTATTCACAAAAATTATTAGAAGAAAAAAAAAATACAGTAATTAGCAAACCTGTCGGAGCCTAAATTGTAATAGTAGTTCCTTTTCGTAGCTTTTAAATGTAATCCGTAAAAAATACCACAAAAATACCAATCCAATGAACTTAGTACATATTATAAGCATTCCCATTAATACAAATTTAACGAAACCACTCGAGCTGAAATCCATAAAACCGTTAGAGCTACAAAGCGTGCCAAAGAAATATACTTACCTATATATACACACATAATGAAGATATATAATTACCACGTACCAAAGCTTCATTCACATAAACTTACTACGTGTACTTTAATCAAAAATTCTCTAAGCTTTAAAACTACGCTACTGATTTTGATGCGGTTTTTTTAAGTTTTAGTGTATCATTTATTGGGTTTAGGCAAAGCGGGCGAAACTGAGGGCGGAAGGCTAGTAGTTATATAAAAATAAAAATCCCCGTAGTTAATTAGCGTCGCAGTAGCTATATGGCAGTGTATGCGAACGTAAAGGGATTGTACGTTTTCAGATAATCCCACGTTTTTGCTCCGAGCGTCCATTTCCGATCCATGTCTGAAATCCGGATTAACTGTTGACACGGCTACGCCTGATTGCATTTGGTTGTACGTGCACTGGCGAAATGCTGACTAATAATTCTATTCATTTGCATGCAACTGGACTGTCAACAGCACTGAAACCCTTTTAATGGACATAAATCCGGAATCCGTGATTCCACGCGAAGCGCTGTGAAATTTTAACACGTTACTGACGTGGCATGGATCACAAGTTTTGCATTTCTCGTAAATTTTGTAATTAGTAGTTACAAAATGTGATTTTTTCGGAAATCGAAGTCCGTTTAATATATATACTAGATACCTACTTCTTAAGTACTAAATAATCAAATTACGATGCTTTTTAAAATTACAATTAAGAAATGGACTAAATGAAAGGTGAAAAACTCTAGGTGAAAAATTATATAAATTTGAAACTTAAAAATAGCATCAAATAAGTAGCCAATAATTCTACTATCCAGACTTGAGCAGATGGCAAAGAGAAAAATTAGCTCAACATCGTATGATGCATATTAGCAGAGGCGTGTATGAAACTAAAAAGATTGTTCTTTTTAGTTATTTTTAATATCAAATCAAATCAAATCATTTATTTTAATAGCAAAGCAGATGTTGATGTAACTGCTCCATACTCAGGTTGACAGGAATACAACCTAGACGTATAATTATCACGTCTCGAAGTAATCTGCCTAGACTCGACAGTACCATTAATTTGCTCTAGCTTACAAAAAAAGTAATATAGACTATACAATTATAGTAATTTATTTGTATGCAAATGGCAATCCATTATCGTGTTATAACAGAACAAACTAAGAGCAATCTATATTTTATAATTATTTCGCGATCTTTTCTTATCGCAGCATAAACTCAATTGCATTTATTATGTGCATAGTAAGCTTCGTCCACTCTATCATAAAATTATGACAATTCAATGGAAATATTATGATAGATACATAACATTCATCATGTTATATTTTAAAGAGAATATTAAAAATAGTTAAATATGTACACCCATTTCATATCTTTAGTCTTTTTTGCAAATCCATCAATTTACATATTTAAAAAGGTAACATAGAATATTCTATAATATTAATAAACATTAAGCGAACAAAGGATTACAGGCCGCATTAAAATGAAATAATTTAACGTGTTTGCAAAATCGCAACCAAGCAACAAGCACATTTCTACTTTATTATGATAATGTCGATTTGCATCGAGGTTAAATATTAAAATAGGTCTTCAAAGAGTTAGCAAGTGCAGGGTCGCCGTTGTAAACAGTAAACGATTCATTATAGTCTACCCATGACCCTCGAGCATGCAACTGTGGAAGTTACAGAAATATCGGACTTTCAAAACGAACACTACAAACAATTATCGCCCTTATTCGCCTTTTACGTAAGGGTTGAGGCTGGTCGAACGCAACATTAGGATGTATATACGCATTTTGATGGAGATACGTGATGCATGTGTGCGTGAGGACCGTCGCCAGTGTGCGAGCATGACCAACCACGTGTGAATTTTACAAATGACACTTGTGTAACAATACGTTGCGCAGTGTATTTCGTATTATTATCGTTCAATTAAATCTTCACATAAAGTTGGAACCTTCTAGTGGCTAACAATGAATTTTTATACATAAAATAATATAAACTTTATAATATTTATTAATCGACTCTCATGCCTATTTGATCAGTTACAAACATTATTGAACATAATCAACTGGGCTCTAGTTTAGAGTTTTTAGACGAATTTTGTAAATTATTAATTAATGTTCATTTGGAATTTTCACCCTCTTCATATATAAATACTTACCCACATTTGTAAACAATTTATCACCATGTATAAAATCAGAACAATTACAGAAACCATTAGAGTATAATATTAAAAATTAATTATTGATGCAAGTAAGCTTCTTTGGCGCGTTAACTTATAAGTCAATTGGTAGTTACCAAGAACCATCGGTAAAGAAAACAGTTAAGTACCTACTTCGAAAATGAGCAAACCAAAAATCCTATAAGCCTATGTAGAGAATTGTATACTTAGGTATACAATTCTCTACTATAATAGAGAAGATTGCATCAAATACATATTCATATAAACTCTGCATCGATCTATTAGTAAGCATCACCATAGCGACAATGCATCAAAGTGCATCTATTATACCTAGTTTCAATTTATTCCCCGATAGTGTGTAAACAGTAACGAAACACGTGTAATATTTTATATATCTATTTATATAATAAATTAATATTATTATATAGAGCGGGTATATTTTATGTTGTTTGTTTTTTTTTTCAAATTTCAATAGTAACGAATATGACGAAACGGTGAAAGACACCATAAGAAAAATTTATGTAATAATCATCCTGGACGAATGACAAGCGTCTCCTATAGGTACTTATAGTTAGTGCTATTATTACTGTGCTATTATATTACATACTAGTGGTCCGCCCCGGCTTCGCCCGTGGTACATATTTCGTAATAAAAAGTAGCCTGTGTCCTTTCTCGGGTATCAAAATATCTCCATACCAAATTTCATGCAAATTGGTTCAGTAGTTTAGTCGTGATTGAGTAACAGACAGACAGACAGACAGAGTTACTTTTATTATAATCGTAATATTTAAGTATGAAAAATGCACGAAGGTTTTTCCATCTCCAATATGTTTCGACATATTTTCTTTGTGATGCGGATTTACTAACAGTGGCACTGTTTTCACCCGGGGCAAAACTGACGAGAATTGAATTTATATAACCGGATTTTCCGCATGGCCTTTTATAAATACGATCCGGGCATCCGATTAACAACAAAGGGGTGATATTTTTTACTTCGTTACTGACTAAAAGCTGTACTAATTGGACGTCATGTGTACCAAATCTATAAAATACTCGTAAATCATGCAATAAGCGCTAAATGATTAAACGCCTTATTAGCCTCAGCTCGGTATCACCAGCATATCCGAGTTACGTGACTTTTCAAATTGAAACCCAATTTGCTTTCACTCTAATTACTAAGCATTTAAATTGTATCAAGTATGAAATGATATTAAGAACATTGTCAGAACCGGTCGAGACATTCTGATGGATTACGAAGTCCCAAATTTATATACAAATATGTGAGAAATCACATCATGAATGAAACAAATATTGTAAAATATGGACTTAGTATGAATGTAAAAAAAACTTTTGATAGTTAAACGGTGTCAATAGGGACACTGACCGAAAATATTACATCTTTAGTGTCGTCATTGCTGCTTTACATGATTTTTGTTTTATTCAGTACAATACGAATTCGCTCCAGATTTATTTGTTTTGATTTTATATTAGAATTCAATATTTCGAGAAATATCAAATCTAATCCCGTATCTATTCTGCGTAGATTTATTATCCCTTCCGGTGAATTACAGGCAACTGGAAGCTCGTATATTGCTTTCTTTTAAATTGTCTATGAAATAAAATTTCTAGAAATTCAATACAAACACTGAAAAACAAAGTAGGTAATATGCAGGATAAGAATTCACATATTATTTTCTATTCTCTGTGAATATTTCAAGCTATTCCTAGAATAAGGGAATAGATTCCAGATTTACAGTCTTTTCTTAGGTGGCCGGGTTTCCCACAGTTATAACAATTATATGATAGTTTGGCGTCAGCTTTAAAAGCATTTGATGTATCATTAGACGTTTCGCTCACATTTTCCGTATTTTTCACTTTTATTTTACTCTTTAAATAATCAACTGTTCTTTCACACTCTGGCAAGACATCAGTAATGCTTTTAACATATAATTAAGTTTTTCTATTTCTGATACCGTTGCACCTGCCTGTTTCAACTCATTTACAGTCTTTTCAAAATCATCGAAAAAAAGTGACACTTCAGAATAATTTTTCAATTTGATATTTTCGAGGTTATGTCGACAAAATATTTGTAACGCTGTTGATTTCTTCAGATACATCTCGTCGAATTTCTGTATAATTTCGTAGGCTGAATCGATTTCACTTATATATTCCAATTGCTTGTTGGTTATTGCACTATAAATATAATTTGTTGCTTGGACATCTTTGTCGTCCCACTTATCATTGTCGGTTGCTTTTTTAGCTCGCATTAACTACAACATCTTTGCACTTTTTGAACTGTAGAAATTTCAATATTATTATTTTCCAATACTGTATTCCGTACCGTCGAAAATTTAAATATTAATATCATTACTTTTGGCGCCATTTTTTCCTTTGTTCTTGTTCGTTTTAATTCTTCTTACTTTTTGTAGTTCTCGTTATAGTACTTTTCGAAACTTTTGAACCACGCTCTGCTACCATGTTAAATAATTAATTCGAACACCATGTTTTAGCTTCACTTAGCTTTATTAGAGAAAAGAACAGTTTACACTTTTACATAATTAACATTGCTAACCGGCATCTGCCATCTTGCCTACTCGAATACCATACAGTGTTGCCAATATAAATGTACACATATTCCAACAATTATTTACTTGATATTTTCTGCATTTCAAATAACAAAGGTAGCGCAAACAGTATTATAATATTATGCTCAATTAGTTGACACAAGAATAAAATGTTCGGAATATTTTCCATTTTGCTTCGTATTTATTCAGTGTCGAGCAGATGAGAGGTTTCCATCTACAGCTTTTGTATTCGAAGTCTATCGTTATACTAATAAGGTTAGCTCTTGCAGCTTCGGTAAGAAAAAAAAACGCGTTCAATGTTGTAATATTTATAAAATGTTAGGTACAGAGTACCTTTATGTGCTACGTTGTGACCCATTTTCTAGCTCGGAGTGGGATACTCGACCTCGTTGCAATTTTATTTGCTATCTGCGAATATCGGTGTGAATTATTACAGGTGTCGTGCATCTAAGGGGCGATGAGAGAATTCTTAATTGAATGACGTACCATTTCATTTTAATATTATTTATTATAACATTTTCTATGTGGCGATAAAAAATACATTTCGAGACATTCGTGTAACCTATTTCTTTTGAAATATTTTTATAACCACTGATGATAGGAAATCTGTTATGTAATATCTGTGTCATTTGAACGCTTTTGAAGAATTAAATTAATTCGAACACACAATGAAAACTCTTTCATCGTCATTAGCACCTACGCAAATAAGAGTATATTTATTATCTGAACACCTTAACTAAATCAAATCTAGATCACTTATTGATACACTGAAAATAGTAAGAATATCATCGAGTCTGGGATCTGGTGGTACAATAAGATTTTTTTGTAGAATATATCATAACAACCCAGTATTAAATTTGCTAATATTTTTACTAACCGGCCAGTACAACTGTACAAGTGAACTTATCGCGGGTAAATCCATTTACGTCGCACTAGTTTTTTTTTTTAATTCACAATTAATTGTTCTCTAGAATGTGGCGCAAGGCTGATGGTCAACTGATGTTTAAATAGAATGAAATGAACCGTAATGATCATAGTTTGCCGGCTCGTGTTCGATTTGCGATTCTAATTGCCAATGTATGTTCTAATTCTGCAATGTTTACACATTAATGCCTGCTACCGTTTACTACTGAGTTGGTAAAAAATCAACTATTAACTATGAACTAAAGATAGGACTCGATTATTTGTATAGCGTGTAGAGAACGAGGGTTTGGTCCGCAATGGGCAAATGGCAAAAGAAATAAATCGGATCTATCGGCTATTAGCGAATTGGGTAGAATCTAATTGTATTAAATAGTTTTCTAAGTAGGACGTATGAACATCGCTTTATTCATATTTTTATCATTGTGAAATAAATATTCATGGCGGTTTCTTGGGTAAATGTAAATATCAGAGTATTCAATGATATCTACTTATCCTGTTTAAAATGATATTATTTGTAACCGCTTAACATTCCCGAATAATTTGATTTTGCAAGAACCACCGTACGTCAAATATTTTACCGCGAATTTTGAGCAGGAAAAAGTCCTTCGAGTCGACTTGACCTTGACTGTTTTTCTCCCAGTACGTTCTTTACCAATCAAAGTTGTGAAATATTTTGAAATTAAATGATGATTTGTTTTTTTTTTTTTTACTAAAGTAGTGAGCAAATGTTTAAAGTAACGAATAGTATAGAGATATTATATAGAATGGACTGTACGCATGTCCCTGTTAGGTAAGCGACGCACGTAAGCACCTCCGACCATTAGCTGCGGATGTGTTCCCTACCTCGAATGGGATTGGGATCTAGACGGGAGACTCTAATCACAACGTGACAACGTACCTACTGTAAATATTGCATATACCTACTGTCAGCTCTGCTTTGCTTACTATTTACTACGCATGTACTTTATTCAACCAACAGCTTTTTATCCACTAAGTTAAGTTTTTGTTATTGATCCCCTCGAAATATATGTCGAAGCAACATGTTATCAACGCCACCTGGTCTCTTTTACCCCGAACACAATAAAATGTGATAATGAAAACCATTAAAAAGTAGGTGCGTACGATAAATAAACTCGACTCGTATAAAACAATAATACACTTTGGGAAATGACTGCTCTTTACTATCAGTAGACCTCGTCTGTGACCCACTGACCCAGATACGTAGAGTAGCAGTCGCACATTATCCACGAGTATGTCTTACTCTGAATAAACACTCACTATTCTTCGTAAGAGTAAATAATAAATTATTTTTACATTTTACAACGTGATAAAGTATGGCTCGTAGTTTGTTATGTTTTCGCTCTATGAATAAGAGCTTTGCTTTTGTGACGTGAATATAAAAGTTTTAGGTGGAAAGGTATAGTGAAAAAAAAAGGTTTTCGATGAATAGATTTGAGGGAATTCGAGCGGATTGTCGCGTCAAAGAGGATCAAACACGGCTGCATACCACTACGCGAGAGCACTGAGTTTTGTGTACGGCAAAATAAAATGAAGCTGGGTTTTTGTTTACTAAATTCCTATGCACAGTCTAAACTTTTTTTCGAATTTATAATTTCTAACCTAGGACACAAGTTTCACGAATTTGAAATAAATGGGAAGGTTTCATTTAATTTCAACGGATTCAACCACTCATTGAGGTAGCACTCGCGAACATTTCACAAAAAAATATATTGATTAAGTAGCAGTGAAAGATTATTAATAATAAAATATAAAGCGAAGAAAATTTACCATAATGATATAATGGGTATGCTAGACGATAGACAACTTTTAAAAGTGATGGAAACTTCAAGTAATTACCTATATCGATTGCATCGTCGAAGAATAATGCTGGTTAGGTATAAAATGTGGGTTTCATCCACTGCTGTAATAAATCACATAGTGTTAAATCAAATAGAGAGCCACTAAAAAGGAACCGAAGATTTAAAAAAATAAAACAATGTTTTAAATTTATTTAGTTATACTGTTACTTATTTCTTTAAAATACTTAAACTGTGTGTTTAAAAGAATTTACAGGTATAAAAATATTGAAGTATTCTTAGTAAGTAGGTACTTACTGCTCGTTTTCTCTATTTTTCATCCACTTATACTTCGCTTGTTTACATTCCTTGATAGATTTCGAAGTTCGAGGGGTATCCAGGGTAAATTTCTATAATTTTATTTATTATACGATGAACAAGCAGTCTTAGTTAGGAAAGTACATATATTATACAAATGGCATAAAATCGTTCTAGAGAAATACATGATCAAGTTGCTTTCAATGTTACAATCACGTTTGATTTGTTTAGTTATATTTTATAAAAGAAGCTTTATAGAAACAGATAAAGCCATACTTTTAAATAGCAACGATAGGTTGATCAGTGCGAATATTAAAGGTTTTGCTATTTGTCGTCAATTCAATTTTTATTTTTTGGTCCTGCTCGTCTGAAAAACAATTTCCACCGTCAAAGCCGCTTAATTTCTACCGTACCAATATACAGAGGCACTTGCTAATTGATAATTTTTGGTTCACGTCTGAATCAGCGACTAAGCCTTTGTTTCAATCAGTCGTTATTGTGATGGCAAAGCTTCGTTTTGCCATCGAGATTAATCTTCAACAGCGCATAGGAGAAAGGAGAAATTAATCCCGCTAAACCATATTGCTACCGCTTTATCAAAGAGCGCTCCCGTGAAAGCTTTTTTTTTATTAAATGCTAATTTATGGAAGCTAGGTATTAACGTAATGAAATTGGTTAGAGGCGAATTGACTACATGAAAGATTTCGTTTTTAAGATTATAACTTCATGTACAGGAAGATTGTTAACATGTGCGTGATGATGCATGTGCTATCTACAAAATGTGTAAAGTAATTACAAGATCCTTTATTTTGTGTAACCTTAGATAATCTTATAGGTAGGTATATGACTTATCTTATACCACTGGATTAGAAGTGATCCTTTATATTAACAAATTTATTCTTAAATTATTCCTTGCCATAGAAAACATAATTGAAAACTCTACTACTCTACTGTGTTGCTAAATTAATGGGAAGTCCTCATTGAAGCGGCGTCAAATATTAAAATTTATTTCAACCGAACATACAAAGCATTAACAACTTCTGAATTGCTAAGAAAATTAGGGCGAGCTCTGTAAATATCTACCAGCCAGGCATCACTGTTGTAGCATATTGGAACACTTAAATTCTCCGCATTGAGCTGGCCAATAACATTAATCCGTATGACGTGGTTCGTCACCCACTGACCCGGGTCGTCAGCTTACTGCGACATAGTTTTAAGCTGAAAATCTTTATTTACACCAACATTACATAAAAACATTGTTTCAGAATAACGTTTACCCTCTTTGCACTCGAGTGCGTATTAAAAACATCACTTTATTTTACAATTCCCACCAGTAATATCAATCGTGCATTTTAATTGTTATTTGCAACAGGAAAAAATTCCTGACAGAATTTTCAATACCCAGCACACGGTTGAAATGCACAATATAACAATATCGTTGAAATGGATTGCGAAATTGCAATATCACTTCATGAACTCTATTATGCCCACAATATTGAATAATATCCGTCCACTCGATGAATTCCTGTATGGATATGAAAATTCAAACACGCAGCTTATTTGATTGCAATACCAATAGCATGAAGCTTTAGAACTATTTCAACCTTTGAACGGATTACGGGTGGTTAATATATTATAGGCTATTTGTAAAATGTATTTCTTTGAATGGAAATAATGGAGGGTAATATTAACTGAAGTTTATTATTTTCACAAACAGTGACGTACCTATAATTTTGTATAAAAATAATCAATTTTACGATAGTACGGATTACGGAACTCGAGAACCTGGTAAATACCCAGTTCTAGGAAATATAATGAAGTATTAAGAACTTAATTGGCATGTTTTGTACTGGCAACCATATACGTTGACGTGAAAAATGTCCAAGCGATGTAAACATAATCAACTTTATGTCAGCCACCAACGTAATGACTCGTAGGGCTTCCCACTACTGTGGAACTGTGTCCTTGATATTTCGTAATCAGAGACTCGTGGGGTTTGGCAGGCCTATTGTTTAAAAACCAAATTATGCGAAAGTGCGTAGCTTCAATGGAATATATAAAAAGTATTTCATTAATGTGAGGTTTCAAGTCATGTGTTTGGTTAAATAAATGCCACAAATTAAAAATCGCTTAATATATTGTGGCAAATTTTAAAAGTATTGTAGGTAGGTATTGTTTGATCCAAATTGAACAACTCAACAAATCGATTTCCTAATTCTTTATGAAATAGGAGTTTTCAAAGCCTAGGCATTAACTTATGATTCGACATTAATAGTCATATGAAAGCAATTTTCACATGAATTATTACTTTATGTATGTTCATAAAATATGCTTCAGTAATCACCTATTTTATGTTAATATTTCTACGAAGAATTGGGGCCTGCACTCCCGTTTCAGCTGAGAAGCTGAATACAATGCAGCAATACAAAAGACAGACTGAAACAACTAATAGGAATGTGTTTTATTATGACTGCAATCCCATTCAGGTCAAGATGTCTGCTCCATTCAGGGGGAGATACTACGAATGACTTAGTTCCGCCGTTTCATAATCTAGTTATTCTAACAGTTTTTTCCATGCTCCTATACTCTCGTTATTTTATGCGCATAGAATCAAATTTATCACCATAAAAAGAGTAAATAATTGAAAATAATCTTTGTTCGAAGCAGATAGAAAATGCCGACCTATTATATATTGTCTGTTAGTCATTGCAGGATAACACAAAGGTACGTTTGTATGCGGGCGCGTTTACGATTGCGGACGTTTTACGCAACTCTTAACACGTGTATTGTGTACATCTTTTTATGTGAGTCTTATTGTTTCAGCTTTTTGCGACGCGCTTATCCGACAGATAGTCGAAACTTATCTAACATTTTTCACGATACTACAGATACTCGGGGGTTAGGCTCTCGAACAGATAGTCAATTTACAAATATCACTCCGAACAGATTCATAATCAGTTACCAACATTACGACAGCCTTTGTGACGAAACTGCGTTTTATTATGAAACTCTGATATAGCTGATAATAAATATTATTAAAAATAAATGTTTTTACGATAAGATCTATAAGACGTGTTAAAAGAATATGCTTAATTGTTTAGAATACACACAGGTTCACATGAGAATAGTTAAAGATGTTTTTCATCGAAATCATAATGAAATAGAGGCAGTTATGTATTAATTTCTATTTTTTTAGAGTTAAACATTTTAAGATTTTTTTAAATAGTGAAGGCAGCGTCCGGTTTTGTGTATTCAAAACGACAGTTTGAGCTCTATCTGTGTCAAGGTGTGGATCGACTCTTGCGCAAACCGTTTTTTAATACTACGCTCGGTTGCGAGGTAATTAATTCGATTCGGAGTGTCGCAATGAACGATACTTGCTGTAGATTTGGTGTATTTGAAACATTATTCATGTTAAGTTTTGAATTTATGAATCTCAAATACTGTTAACAATAACACCTATGTCCTTTGTCGATCAAATGGATTTCATTACATTTTATCATGACTTATTAATACATATTTTATTTGGAGCATTGCACACTTATCGAAAAGTTTCTTACTTAGGAATTAGGTCATAAAGGTTTCTATGAAGTCTGAATATTATCACAATTTAGTTAATCCATTACAGTCCGGGATACATCGCCCATTTTTGCAAGTGATTACTATCAAGCTAATTTTTCGTGAGTAGCTTTATTTTGATGAGATGCCCAATAATTTCATGTACAAAACTCTCGATTGTGGTAGCTACCAGAGGAAACAAGGATGAAATATTTTGATTTGAAGGTTCTCAAATATTAATTACTAACTGAATGTTTTTTTTTGTTCAATCTCAAGATAATTATCTAAATTATTCGAAAAAATATTTGTCCTACAAAATCTATGGTTTGATCAAAGAGTCCCCCTTTCCAATGTGTATCGATAACGAAGTCATCATAAATGATTACTAACCAGCTGATTTTTTTATTTTCACTTATTTAATACTTATATAATTCAACAGACATATTGTACTACAAATTGCGTAATAAATATTTGAGAACCGTCAAATCAAAAATTTTTATCCTTGTTACCTCTGTAAGCTACCACAATCGAGAGTTTCGTACATGAAATTCTTGGGCATCTCATCAAAATAAAGCTACTCACGAAAAATTAGCTTGATAGTAATCACTTGCAAAAATGGGCGATGTATCCCGGACTATTATTATTATTATGTGATGTCGATTTTTTTTTAATAGGTACAGGAATTTTATACTCTGCCCATTATATTATTTGCTTTTTGACAGCTTCACGCCTATGTAGGATTGTATTGTCTATGTTAAATGTCATACAAATAATTATCGTACTTCATGGACAGGTCCCGCCCACTTAGTGATGTCTACACAGAATTATTCAATGATGGGTCGATAGATTATAATAATCAATAGAAATACTCTGTAAAATATATCCGATACAGAAAAACTCTTCTATTATGTTATATAATTTAACCGTAAAGACAACCAAATTGTAAGATAGAAACCAATAAATAATAAAATATTAGTTTAGTTTAGTTTTAACATACAATGCATAGATATGTGGTCATATAATTACATATCTTATTAGTACGTTTACGTTGTAATTATTATTTACGTACCTGATTCGATTTATGATAATATTTTGAATTTATAATTGAAATGGTATCACAATCGATAATCTTTTGAACATCACTTCTGGTATCACCCGTCGAGCTGTCAAAAAGCAATTCTTATAGTGGACAGACTATAAGAGATCTTTCCCAACATCCTATCACATTTGCCATTCCTCTAACCGTAGTCTTGCCAAGATTATTTTAGAAGAAGTACTACGGTTACTCAACCTTATTATCTATTAATTTTTTGTTTTACACAAAATATTTAAACGTAGGTAGTCATTATATTTATAATTTATTTATAAGAGCATATAAATATATTCTCTTCTTCATCTTATGTTTCAACCTTTAGACATGAGAGAGACTTCGTGTTATATTTCTAGAAATATCAAAAGAAATCACGTGATAACGATCTCCACCTCTTCGTCATACAATAGCACCAGTCAAGGGCTAAAAAATAATATGAAATTAAATTAAAAATGGCTCAACAATGTCTCCTTAATAGCTCGATGGCCCTGCTCTCGATAGGTCTCCTTAGATGGCTCACGAGCAGACTAGGTCGAGGAAAACAAGTACGAATTCAGTGTTATAACTTGCTCTGTTAAATGAACGACGACCGATATTGTTATCCAACGATGCTTAACTACAGACATGTCTCCAGCATCGTTAATGTAAATGTAGACATGTACGACGACATCGAGTGTATGATCTTGGAACGTTGCATTTAAGTTGCTCATTGGTAAACGGTTGAGTGGTTGTGTGGTCAGCCGTACACGGCATATGTAGATAGGTATGTTGTGTGTTTGTTCGAAGTTTGTTGTTGCGTGAGTGGCCTTAAGTTTCAAGGTACCCAAAAGTTTAATGCAAGAAAAATTTAAATACATACTGCGAGTAAGACGAATCACCCGCTAAGTGCGTGATCGTTTTTATTTGTTGTTAATATTGTTAAAATGATTTAAACTCCGATGTTACTTAAATTTAATTAGATACATTATGTTTAGGAATAATATTATAATATTTATTGTATCTATCTATGATTTAAACAGTTTACACGTACCATTTGGTCCTCTCGTAAGAATATAGGTATATTGTATAGGTATTGATAATAATGAATTCAAGATAAACAGGACTCAACATTGACAGTGTGTGCACAAATTGATATTTAATTGTGACAAGGTGACGATTATAAATGCAATTAGCATTCAGTTGCAAATGCATACGATGCGTTCATTGTACTTTTGGGTCAGTATAGCATGTATGCAACCTTAGAAGATGGACATGACTTGGCATTTTGCCCTGGGTGTGACAACGATTACAATAATGTACACTAAAATTGATCGTTAAACTCTAACCTTTTATAGCCTGAATTCTGAATCAGAAAATTGACTTTTCAATCAGACGTAGACTTACAAACCAGAAATTATAAGTGACTAGCAAACCGGGCGAACTCTGTTTCGACACAAGAGACACAACAGACACCTTTTCTTTGCTACAAACCTCACGGAGCCCAAGACCATTCCAAATGCAAAACCATGGAAATCGGTTTGTGCGTTCTGGAGTTATAGCGTCAGGAAGGAAAACCCGACTTATTTTTATTATAAGTGATATATAAAAATAACATAGACCCACGTAAATTATGAGAATAGCATCAATTGTTACAAATACATTATTCAATTTCCTCTTTCCAAAATTAACTGACAATACTGCTCTGAAATACGGCGTCCCACGGTCCCACCATTTGTTCCCACACACTTCGTTTCTAATGCGACATTTCCTTTAATCTCTAATGAAGGACGCAACGACCACGTACGTCCTTCCGTATATCTATTGAATTTTCTACTTGTCCTCTCAATGTATCGTGCGCTAATTCGTTTAAGCATGGAGAATTTCTTATTGCATTTCAGTTTATGATGTCATAATGTGTAACATCGCCACGACATGCTCCGCTGGGGATCGGAACGTCCATTACATCGCTTACGGATTGTTTTCTGGGAAACATACTCGTGCTAGAAATATTAAACTATTATTTTATATGCCCCCGTCATCCCTTTGAAATTTCATAATAATTACATATGAAAAAATAGCATTTTACGAAATAGCTTGTATCCATCGTTGATCGTAGATCTAACACGTGCCTATATTTTTTGTAAAAATTCGATTTTATTTTAGAGTGTGTAATTTGTTATGTTTGAAGGTCATAAATATGTGTTTTTCTTGAATGTGCCATTAATTTATATCGGTTTAATAATATGTTAGTTAACTATTTTGTAATATTTACTTACGTTATTGTAATATAGGATATGGTTGAATGATTTAATAAATTTATTTAAAATGTTTAATTTATAAATAGTAATTACGTAATCAAAAACTACATACCTAATAAGAAATAAATATAAAGAATACAGATAAGTAAAAAAAACAATTTCTACTAGATTAAATGCTACACTTGATTTTTACAAAGAACTGTGAAGTATAAATCCTCATTGGTTGAAACTTTAGGTCTTCTAATGACAGTCACCTACTGCCTGTTACGAGGCTATAGCTACATATTTTTTCTTTAGTCTAATGCACTAACTTCGACAGTAGATAAACATTCGTAATATATCCGTTAAAAAGTCTTTAATTTCTAAATGTATAATACTCGCGTAAAATCAAACATAAGAAAATTCGTAATATATTTTAAAAGAGGCAAGAGATGGGATAGCCTCTGCTCAAAGATATACCATAATTTGATAGTAGCTTAAGATATTTGAGATGTGGAAATGCCAGGATAGTAGTCACAACAACATGGGAAATGGCTTCCTCATTATACCATATGTAAATCTGGTTCGACATTGGCGCCGATCTTCCAAGAGGGTGGGTTAGAGCGCGTCAACTAATTCATGCTCAAGCAAGCTCCCTCCCACATGAATATTGTCCACATATAAAATGAACTCAAATATTTATAACCCTCTACATCCGATAAATCTAAATAAGGGGCTGGATAGAATAGAATCGAACGATCCAATTAAGAGTCAGATGTATTTGACGTCACATCTAAGCCTAGGTTATTTAAATATGCTGAGTACAAAATAAAAATAACTGACCTATGCCAATAATAAACAATAAACATGATCTTTTATTTTGCAAACCTAAATTCAGTGTCATTTGATGCATGTGATAGATACTATTTGATGATATCGCCTATTCATCTCTCTTCATTCATAAACATTGGAATATTTTCAACGCTCGATGAAATTGTAAAACGATGTGGAACAACGTGGGCAAGAGGAATTAAACAGTGGAAGGAATATGGCTAACTTTTAAAAAGGAGATACCTTCATACCTTAAAAGTATGAAAATGATTATTTCGCAAATTAAGTATATATTTCAGAACTTTATGAAAAACTACAGCTTGCATATATTTAATGCGCTATTAAAAACTTTTTAAGCTGAGGTTGGAACATACTTTCTTCCCATAACTTTAACATGTCTTGCTAGTACTGTACTCCCAGCATCCAAACGCACTAAGTGAATTTTATCATATTGTAACTGCGATTTGATAAAAAAAAATTCGTACCTATTTCATAAAACCAGGAGAATTGAAAGGATTTCTATTCACATAACCGTGTCAAAACATTTACAGTATACACCAATAGTAACCAAAATAAGGAGATGCGTCGATTAGTGGTACCGGTGATATCAGCTTATCTATAGGTGTAACGTCATTACAAGCCGACCACAATGGCTGCTAACCTTCGCCTACTTACCCGCTCAGTCGGATCCAACCTCTCGGTATATCTTTTCATAACACACGCTTATCCGTCTGTCTCACTCTTAAGCGCATTATGTTGTACTGTTTGATACATCTGTGGTTTTCCAAATATAATATTGGGGTTCGATTCGTACTCTTATAATTGATCATGTGGATTTGATGTTATTTTAGGATAATTTTTTCAAAGGATTTTTTTGCTCATTACATGTAAGAACCTACACCTACCTGTATGTAATAAGCTAAAAGCGTTTATCAAATGTATGGGGTGTTTTTTATTATTATAATTTATGTGGGTATCCATTTGATGTCGTTGTATGGGATTTTTTTAATCAAAGGATTTTTTTTGCTTTTTAACCTATGAGTTTATTTTTGGTTTTAATTGGTAATTTCACCTTCAGGTAAAGCTTTTACCTGAAGGTGAAATTACCAACCTACTCACGTAAAAGTAACGACGGATTAATTTGTTTTACCTTGTTAATTATAAGTGGAAAAACAAGTTTGTTTTTAAATTCATTACAAATCTAAATTCATCAACATTAACATCATAGGATATAAATAGATATTATTTTGTTAATTTAGTTGCAACTTTATATTGTAGGTAATTATTATTGACCCTATAGTATATTGATACTATTAAAATGAAGTACTTCATAATGTTGATTACGTACTTTACTTATATGTATATTTATTTAACCTACTAATCCAAATAGACATTTTAAAGGTGACCTTATTTGTAATAATTAAAACAGTATTGATTCAAATGTTATAAAGTTTGGACGTAATGTTTGAGAAGTGGTCTAAATCGATGTAGAAAAGTATGAGCATAATTACAAAAAATCTTTCGATACCTCTTTCACAATAATATAACTGAATAATACCTATTTCCATAACTGTATACTTATTTAAGAAATATGTTCAAAAATAATATTTAATGATTGTTCACCCAACGTTACCACTATGTATGTCTATGATTTTCTCAAGAGACTAGATAGTTTCGAATTGAAGAGTGTTATTGCTAGGTTTGTTCTATTCTGAATAAAGATTTAATATAATTAATTGCTAGCGTGGTTTCCATTAGGTCACCCTCCCTGCTATACAGTCATAAATACCTATAGCAGGGAGTGACCTTTGTCGTTTTAATTTTACAACGTATTTTTTTTACTCTTAAGTCGAAAAGAAGGCAATTAGCTGTTTTGATAGGATGGTAGATTAATTCTCGATTCATTTTATAATTGGCTTTTCTCCAATAAATTAAGAGGAAACCGATACCTCTAAATAGATTAAGCTGTATTTAGACATATTTCAAATTTCATTAGGTACTATAATTATTTAAGTGTAAAATGGAAATTTTTAAATTCATTGAATTCATGGCAATTCTCAATGCTATGTAGTCCATTGAAAAGTTACATTTAGGGTTGCGTTTTTTAGAGGACGCAATTTTATTTTTGTGATGTTTAGGGGGGGGGGGGGCAGGGTGAAGCTAACTTGTCCAACGGCCGCCATCTTGAAAATAGCGGCTGAAATGGTTTTTACGATATATCTCTTAAACTATTTATCTGATAAAAAATAATTGTTAACAATATTTGTTGCAAATTAAATTCTCTGCAACTTTGGTCCAGTAACGTTTTGTCGTAGAATTATAAATAAAAAGTTATAAGTGAAAATGTTCAGAAATTAGAGATATTTTTTTCAATAAACCTTTTTTTTAGGGTTCCGTAGCCAAAATGGCAAAAACGGAACCCTTATAGTTTCGTCATGTCCGTCTGTCCGTCTGTCCGTCTGTCCGTCTGTCACAGCCGATTTACTCGGAAACTATAAGTACTACAGTGATGAAATTTGATGGGAATATGTGTTGTATGAACCGCTACAAAAATATGACACTAAATAGTAAAAAAAAGAATTGGGGGTGGGGCCCCCCATACATGTAACTGAGGGATGAAATTTTTTTTTTTCGATGTACATACCCGTGTGGGGTATCAATGGAAAGGTCTTTTAAAATGATATAAAGTTTTCTAAAAAACATTTTTCTTAAAGTGAACGGTTTTTGAGATATCAGCTCTCAAAGTCGTAAAAAGTATGTCCCCCCCCCTCTATTTTTATAACTACGGGGTATAAAATTCTAAAAAAAATAGAGGTGATGCATGCTAATTAACTCTTTCAACGATTTTTGGTTTGATCAAAGTATCTCTTATAGTTTTTGAGATAGGTTGATTTAACTGTAATTTATTATATTTGCTGCTACGGAACCCTTTGTGCGCGAGCCCGACTCGCACTTGGCCGGTTTTTTATTATCATTTAAGAATAAATTATATCAGACCATTTTTGTAGATTATTTTTCGAGGAACAACTTTTATATACAACATTTTTTCATTGAGTAAATAGCTAAGGTTTTACAGAGCTCCGAAGTGAGTACTATTTTTCACCACTCTTAGCTATACAGTATACATATATTATGTGTGTACTAATAATAATTTGTCATCAGTAATTGTTTTTTTTTGTTATTATAATTTTTTTAATAATTAATTTTGCAATATTATTTATACTTAATGAATTATTGACTCTTTTCCCCGCCACCCAGGAGGTAGAGTCTGGAAGCGCGTTTTTTTTTTTACGTCGAAAAGCAGGGCTGAAATATTTTGCAGTGTGCTTCCATTGTTCTGGAGCCCAATATACGTATAGTTAAGAGTAAAGAAAAATAGTACTCACTTCAGAGCGCTGTAAAACCTTAGCTATTGTCGTAATGAAAAAATGTTGTATATAAAAGTTGTTCCTCGAAAAACAATCTACAATAAAAACCGGCCAAGTGCGAGTCGGGCTCGCGCACAAAGGGTTCCGTAGCAGCAAATATAATAAATTACAGTTAAATCAACCTATCTCAAAAACTATAAGAGATACTTTGATCAAACCAAAAATCGTTGAAAGAGTTAATTAGCATGCATCACCTCTATTTTTTTTAGAATTTTATACCCCGTAGTTATAAAAATAGAGGGGGGGGGGACATACTTTTTACGACTTTGAGAGCTGATATCTCAAAAACCGTTCACTTTAAGAAAAATGTTTTTTAGAAAACTTTATATCATTTTAAAAGACCTTTCCATTGATACCCCACACGGGTATGTACATCGAAAAAAAAAATTTCATCCCTCAGTTACATGTATGGGGGGCCCCACCCCCAATTCTTTTTTTTACTATTTAGTGTCATATTTTTGTAGCGGTTCATACAACACATATTCCCATCAAATTTCATCACTGTAGTACTTATAGTTTCCGAGTAAATCGGCTGTGACAGACGGACAGACGGACAGACGGACAGACGGACATGACGAAACTATAAGGGTTCCGTTTTTGCCATTTTGGCTACGGAACCCTAAAAATGGTCTTATGTCATATTTTCGTAATATGATAAAAAAAACTTTAATTGAAAAATATAACTTTCTCTAATTTCTTAACATTTTCGCTTATAACTTTTTTGTTTCTAATTTTCTAGTTCTATGACAAAAAGTTACTAGACCAAAGTTGTAGAAAATTTAATTTGGTACAAATTTTGTTAACAATTTTTTTTATCAGATATATAGTTTAAGAGTTATATCGTAAAAACCATTTCAGCCGCTAGGTATTTTCAAGATGGTGGCCGTGGGACAAGGGTGGCGACCCCATAAACTTGGTTTTTGCTTCACACTGACCCCCCCTACACATCACAAAAATAAAATTGCGTCCTCTAAAAAACACAAGGTTAGGGCTAAAAAATGTAACATTTCAATGGACTAATGGTACTTGCTAAAGATAAATCATTTGTACCAGATCTTTCGAGCATAAATTCATTCGGAACGAGCGAAATATTCATACACAGTATGACGCGTTTATGTAACCTACATTATATTCGTGTCAACTGCACTTCTGTTATCCTCTGCCCTGGATTGAACGAACTTGACACACTTTCCGCTCTTATATGGAATACCTAATACACACTCACTATTACTGCAAATAATTCATCTGTGTGTGTGTCATATCGGAGTGGTTTACGTACTTGGCTATAATACATAAGTACTATTCACGGTTAATAGCAAGGATATACCTGCATGCTGGCTAACAAGCGAGCTACGTTTAAATAACATGTTCTCGAACATATATATCGTAGAATTTAATGCGACTAAAATTGACGCCATGTAGTGTGGTGGACATAATGAGTATTGTCAAGCATGCGAGGAAAACATCCTGGAATTATTTATATCTAATGACTAGGTTTAAAGGAGTCAATTATGGAAAATTCTACTATTTTAGATATGCGGCGCTTTTAGTGTTCTTTAAAAATTACAGACTATTAAGATTCTTAATAAGTATACCCATTGAGCCAAAATATTGTTTGTTGGTACGTAGGTTTCGTTATCATTACACTTAAGAATTTACCTAAAAACGAACAATTTTTTAACGTTCAAAAATGGTACTCTCAAACTATTTTAAACACTCGTTACAGTAAATTTGGAAACAAAAAACGTGCGTATCAAAAATGAACTTCGTCCCGTACCTACTTCAGTTCCTTCAAAGGTAATTATTTTATAACTCAATGATATCATACAACAATATGTACTACCCAGGATTTAACTGACGTTTTTAAGAGCTCGAGGAAATACAGGGTGTAGTCAAGTGGAGCTAATAGATTGTGACACGCTCCCCCTTGTCAAGGCATCTCCCCGAGGCAAGGGCACGGTACCATCGAGAGCTCGACAGTCGACAGCCCCGCCCCTAGCCTCCTTGCTATGTCAAGGGAGGTATGAATGTAATTCCCTGTGACCTATTTCTCTCTTGATCTTGACCCGCTTGACCTACTTTCCAGGAAATGGCAATAACGTCCCGCTCAAGTGTAAAGCGTTGAAACAATGCTATTAACTTGACGTTTTGAAAGTTTGCAGATTTAATTTTCCATGTCCATGTCGCATCGACTTGACTTTTATATTGCGACCGATTTCTTTTTGTAATGTGCTCAGGATTGTAGATTTTGTGATACAGTAGATAGACTAAAATTAGGTATACAGAAGTAACTCCATACTCCATAACACCAATTTTCATGAATAGCTTTTATCTATGCAATATGTTTTATTTATTTTACCGGCTACAATATGAAACAACGGATTTCCAAAAAGAGACACTGTGTAACGATTTAATTATTATAAAATTGAACAGAGAGAATAGGATCTCAAGGCCTAAACGTCACAACTCGCAGTGGACGATCTATTAATACGGACCCTAATATTAAATGTTGAATCCAGCGACTGGTTCCAATACAAACATTGAATGTGGTTACGAAACGAGTTACAGAAATATCCGTACAGGATTGACCATTAGCTCGTCTGTATCCCCCTGACCTACTTTTGTGAACTTGGCCCATATTCCGACCTAGAAGCTTCTCGTACGCAGATAGTAAATAAAACATAGCGAGCGAGAATTATAAGATTTAAACTAGGTTAATTGTAAGGTATTACGTATTTATTAACTGTATTTTTTAATCAGCTCTTGTTGTTTTGCTTTGACGTAAGTACTCACTGTAGCTAGTGATTTGTTCTCTCATATTTACAGCAAAAACATCCGCTAATGATGGGGATGTTTACTCGTGAAACAATATTTTTAATTGGGAGTCGGGGATTATCTTCTACTTATTTTATATTTTACTTTAAAATTGAGAAAATAAGCTCATATTTTTCTTTTAAAATGTTATTTATAAAGAATTTCTTATAATTAATGTAAAGAAAATTCTTACAGTAGAAAATCTTATGATCAAAGTATTTCATATAATAATTAGTTTTAAGAAAAAATAAGCTCTCTTAATACTTTCTTATTATGATTTCATAGAACGTCGCTAATTAATCGAATTAGCTTCATGGCGTCTCAGATGAAACTATTTTTATGCGCTGGCTGGAAGGAAATCCGTTTATATATTGGAACAAACATATATATACCTCTAGCATTCATTTCTGCAAGGAAGTTTCATTGTAATTGAAGAAGAGTTAATGAAGGTATAAAACATCAATATAGTAGATAGTATTTGACAATTTTTTTAAAGTCAATTGTAATAGTAGTATTTAAATCAGAACCCTCACATGCGATTGAGTTTTAAACTTGGCCGATTTGTGTCTTTATAAGTATTGATGTAACAATGACCATCACGACTCCGTAATAGATGGTATCAACAATAGGTAAAATGGAATCACCCTTGACACAGTACAACAGAATGCAAGGGAAGTCCTTAAAGGAAATTCCAGTTTTCAATGGGAAAGCGAGATAGCGAAAGACCTTGATCGAAGTACTCGTTTTTCTTTGTTTTAAATAAGAACCTATCTATATTCATAGATTATTTTTGCTTCAACTTTATAAAGTGTAGTAATTGCATCATACGGTTGAAATAAATATATAAAACGCTATCTGAGAATTTGGAACATAATGTCAATCAAAGAGTTTCGACATTTTTAATTTATATCTACGTTTTGCATTCGTAATTGCCTCGATATTGTCGAGGTAGAATGATCGTTATTTTTTTGAAATTGAATTCTTGTTCATTGAAACTGTTAAGCGCTATGACGTAATGTTAAATAATGTCACAGTGGTAAAGTAACTACTGTTGACATTCTATATAAGGAAAATGCAGATAGTATTCTGCAGAAACATAATTGTGTCGAGGTCGTTGCGTTCTTGAAAATGGATCGATGCTTGCATCAGAGGCTGCCTTATGGAGACAAGTTATTTAATTACTTTATAATTTTGTTGTGGGCAAACAATAACAATTACTAAACAAATGTAACCTTCGCTTCACCTGTTTGTTACATTAGTAAAACAAAATATTACGTTATTGGCGCGTTTTAAGTTTAACGAAGCTCTGTTGAAGATAACAGTGGGCGGATATTTCGAAATATACTTTTTAGAATTTGTTAATGCTATGATGTGGCGTAATAAATTACATTATTCGTAGTTACTTCGCGTAATTAATCAAACAATTATTTTGGATAAAAATCTAAAAAATTGGGATTTGTTATTACACTACTGATAGTTTATTTAGTTTTGGTATCTAATACCAACCTACATTTTTTGGAAATTTCGTGTACAAATAACAGTATTAAAAATGTATACTTATTGGATTAAATTCCACAAACATTCGATAGTACCTATTTCGCTTCTGATCATTACGAAAATACAGCGGTCAGCCTTTTAAGAAAATTACATTGAAAATGCGATCTGATCACGTAATGCAAATTCTCCGAACTTTGAGAGAATATGAATATTATAGGAAATATCGCTACGGATACAACGCAAGTATCCAAGTTAAAAGTATATCAATAATAGATTTGGTAAGTGATGTTTTCGCTAAAAAAATAGAACCTACCTAAATATAATTTGCGCCGATATGAAAGCTGCATAATCTAAGAATAAAGCAATATGTCTGGCATTAAACAAGAAATAGTCATAAATGTTCTTATTAAGAATGATTTGTGCCTTGGGTGGGTGTTTTCTCTTTCGCGAACCTTCGTCAGATTATTGTCAATTTCCTTGCATGACGCATTGGAGTTTTTAACTCTCATCCCCACTATCTGTTATATGTATTAGTCGTTTTATTTTACCTGTTAATTCATCAGTATTATAAATCGGCTCTGGGGGCTTTCGAAATCCATAATTACTAATGGCGTGTCTGCATATTTGTCTTTGATTTCATAACGACATTTACAAGGCTATTGTGCAATATTTTCTTCAGTAACTACATCTCACGGGTCAAGGTCAATAAAGAAAGTAAATTACAACAGCCACCATATATACGCATATCCGCAAAAGTAATTTCCTCAGGATCCCCGAAGAGAGCAGCGTTGATTGATATATATTACGACGTAATTCAATGCCAAAGCGATTGAAAAATTACACGAGCACTTAAGTTCTATCTGAGTACTACCGGATGTTGTGATAAGAGCGTACATGTGTATGGATTGTGAACAAAACAAAAAACAAAACTATATGGAATTCATTTAGTGCAAATCGTCATAGTTCATCCTATAAATCTAATCTAACGTGCTAGGAGATTCTGACCGATTACAGTAAAGTAGCGTGACGGTATCGTGATGCCAATTTTTAATTAAATTTAATTAGCGGCTAAATATTCGCAAGGTTGAAATGGCAATGTAGATTTTTCCTTTCGTCTCTGCGCAACACGTTAAACCTTGACATAAAAATATTTCGGCAATTACTTGTAAAATACTTATGAATTCATACATTTGCATTCGTTTGGGCTATTTAATTTGTTTTCTAATATTTCTATTATTATTGATTGTGTGTATAAATAAACTTTTATAGCGCCCATATTGGATTTAACACATCTCATTACTGAATTGGTGCCACAGAAACAAATCTTCTACGTAGTGTGTCATCACTTGGATATTTACTAATTAACTACTTACCTTACCACACTGTATTAAAATATATTCAAGTTTATATTATTTTCTCAACTGTAATATAATCACGGTTGTTGTGGATATCAAATATGCAGTACCAATTTCAGTACGTAGACGTACTTGCTTGTATATGATAATTGTTCCAGTGACTTGCTCGTCGTTTCAAATGAAACGGCATTATTCAACATATCGTAAGATTGGCGCAATTTCGTTCCAGTCGGTTTGGTTAGGTGGTGTGAACGTTAGTGTACTATGATACCTATACGTACGATACGTAGGACGCACTAAGCGGCCTCGTCGCACTAAAAGCAGTACCACTGTCACTAGGTAAGTGTGTCAGTGTGTCAGTAGGACGCGCGTCATCCGCGGCCATGCCGCCTCCCGTTCCCGCCCCCCGCATCAAGGTCCCGAGAGATTGCAGTTGACTCGATAAAGCTGAAATCTGTAGGACAATACGTTTTTAGTTGCTCTTGTTTACAGCTCCACTCGGCAAACAATCGAGTACAACGGAATCTTCCTTTCCTAAGTGTTCGGAATGAAGTCGTCTTTCGACCAAATGTAGTCCGCACCTTAGTCCTACAAGGAATTTAAATCGTAGCGTACAGATCTAATAGTCAAATGTCTGGAATACTCCAGTGATTTTCTGTTTGAATCCTGATTTGATGTATAATTTTCATATCTGTAGTGCGACCTTTATCTCATGCTAAAATTATATTGTATGAAGGAATTTAAATACAGGCCTTTAGTCTCCTTCGGTATGATTATAAATAGAATACGGTTATTGCATACACAGCCCGCTACGTCGTGCCTTGCCAAAAGGAAATGTCTACCAATGGTCTCTTCTGTCCATCTTGGGGTGTCAAGTGTCGATCTGCAAACGAAAATGTCGTATTACGCATTAGAACTTCCTTTCAGAAGATTATTCTAGTATTTATAATATACATTTACTGGAAAAGCAGTAACCTGATTGCGTTCTTCATTATAGGTTTTACGATAAATAATGTATTTTGCTGTAAAAGCAAATGCACACAGATTATAAGTTCCGTGAAATATTAATTTGGCAGCTTTAATGTAAGTACTCAATGTTGTTGATTTTCCATTATAAAGTAGATACATAAATTAATCCTTAATCTGCTTGTTAATTTGGTATGAGTCTGAGTGAAATGTTCTCAATATGATTATATTAATAAACCTTATAGGTTATTTTAAAACATATTTCACACACATCTACTTCAAAATATGGAAATACGTCCTTACATTAATGCAAATATAAATACCTACAACAACCCAGTTTCATACGTCTCTAAAGAATTTGATTGTCAGCGACAAGTTATATCCATTTAAAGCTCATGGTTTATTTCTAATTCTGCATTGGGACACTGAGAAATGCGAAAGATGATACGATAAATCAGTTCCTAGTAGAATATTTCTGTCGCATTGTGAACGAGCCCTATAGCTTCACATTATAATCAGCAGCTTGAATCTTTTAAATGTTGTTATCGACGATCCAGGTGGTCGCTGTTAAACGAAGCATTTATAACGTTGACGCCATTTTGAAAATGCTCTTCAGATTAATTTGCTGCGTTTATTGAGTGGACATTTTATGTTTTATTTGGGTATCTGGTACCAAATTACTTTTTGCTGATATACAAAATATCTGATTTGTAATTTTGTCACCCCAACTCTTCATTTGTCAAAATATTGATAAGCTACCATTATTATATTATTTATAGCAAAAAAGTGCTAGTCTTTGTTAAAAAAATCAGTTTTCCAAACCAATCAATGGCAATCCTGTATAGTCCATTTCCAATATATACCAGGTAGGTATCTATCTATTGATTCGAGTCTGCTTGAAATTGAACTTGGCAATGCAGGATCTGCAGTGAGATGTTAGCTGAACCCGGGTTAATTAACAGTAGGCATATACATACACTAGCCGCTCCGCGCCGTTTCAACCCCGTGGCTCCTCTCCTGTTGGTCGTAACGTGATGATTTATAGCCTTCCTCGATAAATGAGCTATCTAACACCGAAAGAATTTTTCAAATCGGACCAGTAGTTCTCGAGATTAGCGCGTTCAAACAAACAAAAGAACAAACTCTTCAGCTTTATAATATTAGTATAGATATACACATTACGTACCAGCTTCCTCTACATTATTAAGTGACTTAGTAAACTTTGGATCGCGTTAATGAGAAAGTTCTGTATCACAATAGTGACGGTACTATTGTGGTACAAAACTTTGTAGCGCTTTAACAAGAAGATAACTTTAATCAATAGATGCTTGTGTTGTCACTGTGTCAAATGGTACTCAATTAGTATAATTATTTTAGTGATAAATTGAATACCACCCGCTGAAATGGGGATACGTGAAACGCTAATTTTGGAAGCAATATATACGGACGAGTAATTTGGATATGTAATTAGTTTCGCGATGGTATTTACACAAGCTGCAGTAAAATATGAAATCATTATTGCAGTTTCTTTTAAATTTGTTATGCGGTTATCTTTGTTCCCATAATTCAATTTTTAACAGACTGAAATCAGAGATGAATATTACATATAGTCCATTGAATGAGTCCCTCCAAGGGGGGTCCAGAGTGCGTGAGTTAGTAACGTAAGATGTTTCTTCGGAAACATGTCAAGAGTCCCTAGGTAATAAACATACTAAAACCCCGGGACACTAGGAGGAGCCCCGGAGTGGGGAGAAGGGGGGGAATGACCTAATGAAGAGCAATCTATCAGTACCACAAGTTGCACATTTGAGTTTTTTGGAAGAAAGAAATATTTTTGGATCGATTGATGTGATAAACATGGGTAATATGGGGAAATTGTTTGAGCCAAAATCATTTTTTACTGCGTGTAACTCAGAAACGATAGGATATAGGAAAAAATGATTTAGGTACAACTTGTAGATAATTTTATTGCCTTTCAACTTTTCCTTGAAAGTTTTTCTCTAACATGTACCGTTTTTTGAGATTTAAGCGAAAAATGAAAAAATGGACCAATTCCCCCCTCCCCCCACTCCGGGGCTCCTCCTAGTGTCCCGGGGTTTTAGTATGTTTATTACCTAGGGACTCTTGACATGTTTCCGAAGAAACATCTTACGTTAGGTACTAACTCACGCACTCTACTTTTTATTCAATGGACTAATATTATTATTTCGTGAATGTATTGTGTTATGTGCAATCTTGTTTGGTATGGTCATACATTTCACTGATAATTTTTTAATGAACACAATATAAATAAATATGTATATACAAAACCTGAGCTTCTTGTTTTAAGTACTACCTACGTTATCATCGTTTACGTCAAAATTATGGTAAAAGTTGATTTTTATATTTTTGAAATTATCTAATTTCATCGATATCTATATGCAACACACATACTTAGGGTGTAAAGGTAAGAGCGCTACTATGTACCTATACGTATAGGCACTATTCGGCTCAGCATATGTCCCAATTTTTAAGCACATGTTGAAATTGCACTCAGGCTTCACATTCTAATTGCAGGAACCAAGCTTTGATCACAAAATATTTTTACATAAGATTAAAAAATATTAACTATGGGTATCTAATAAATTAAACCTGTCTACATAAAATATCACACACATAAAATTCCAGGTAGCATTATTTCAGTAAACATAAGGGGAACCTTAATTAAAAGCTACCTATTCATCCTGAAAACGCAAGACCTGGAACCCCTTGTTGTATTGAAGTCGCAGGTTAAAGCATTCAGTTATCATAATTTACGTATATGGCAGTAAACAGTATTCGAGCAGAAGGCAATGTGGGTTGCACGTTTCTTTTCACATTTCGAAGGCTACGGTTGTGCAATGGTTGACTCGATACCGTAACCAGAATGGTTGGAGAATACAGCTTTGGTTGCGCGAAATGTTTTGTAGCTTTTCGCTCGTTAAACATGTATTGAGTGTGGTGCTGAAATCTTACACTGTATCGCACTCCTTTGGGTACGCATGTCACTTAGAATGCTTCTTTAAATAACACCATGATTGGTCTTTCAGCGTATGCAATAAATTTAGCATAACAGAGACCTCAAATTTAGAAATACCAATATTGAGTGAAATAAACAATTTATATTTAACGATCCAAAATCAAATGCAATGTCAGTCTATTCGAGTACAATAGATTCAGTCTTAATCATCGCTTATTATAGGTACTATAATGCACTGTTAATTGTGAATGGCGATGTATTGTTCGTAAATGTGACTTCACAACGTTACTTAGCATTCAGTATGTTTAAACGTGTGTTGCCCTTTGGCGAAATTGAATTTCAATTTATCTTGGTAAGTGGGTCGAGCGTTTTGCAATATATGCGTACCGATGAGCGCCGAGGAGACGTCGCTTGTAGCTGTATGAAAAATGTCTTTGTATTCGACATGGGGGAAACAAAAAATCGTATTTACGTAATGTAGTTTCGAATTATTCACAAGATTTTAACATGGAAAATTATGGCTTTTAAACTGCCAATAAAAAATAAAAACTGTTAGCGAAACCACCTTTTGCAATGATGAGTCTTAATAAAAGGATTTATTTGTTTTCTCGCAATAAAAATATTATATTATACCACTGGCGCAGTGAGTTTGAATCATTACAAATACACAATGATACACGTGAATTGCGTAATTTGCGAAACCAACTTTCACATAAACTTAGCCCAATCAGTCTCCTTTTGTAAAGCTGTCCAAACGCTCGGCAATATCAACATTTCCGAGAAATGGGATCGATTCATGGTAATCTAGCGCGCCGTTGCGCTCAGTTTCTGGATATTTCCTATCTCGACCACAAATAAAGCAGAATTTCTGATTAATCCGTTCAGATTAGTGAAGCGCAATAGAATTATTGCGGATAACGAGGGTTGACGCTGGTGTCAATATGAATCCATTGCATTGCACATTTTCCAGGGTATTTAAAGGTCGATTCTCGCTTTACACAACAGAATTATTCTTGACTAATTAAATAAAATGAACATTAGGTATGTTAGATAGATTATCTACATTATTCAGAGGCGTTCGTTTCTCAATCGCTATCTGACCTTGCGGAGTTGAGCAATTGACTGGCAGGCCCGAAAATGAGCCGCGTATTTTTTCTACGAGTATTTCATTTACGAACAAATTATATAGTAACAGTTTCGTTATATTCTATTTAGCGCAATTATTCAAAGCGCTCACATTTACATCGAGGCGAGGTTGAAATTTCCAAGAAATTGATATAATGTCTATAATGAAGTATTATTCATTTCTATTGCGATAAATATTCCAAGCCAATAGGATGATTTAGGAAAAGAATGTAAAATAAGAATTTGTTATATATGTTACAGTCAAAACCCTGAACCAGTCAATATCCTTATTGACGGTTATTAAGGTTATAAACCAGGGCGTCAGTCAATATCCTTATTAACTGATTTTATCTGAAAAAATCATTTAATAAGGTTATTGACTGACACCCTTAGTCAATAACCTTCTTGACTGATTTAAAGAGCAGACATTCAGTCAATATACTGGTATCCTTACTGTACCGTCGCAGTATATATTTAATAATATTTTATATGTACATAATAACGCTTACTTACACACAAAAGTAGGAGATAGACATTGTTATGACACAAGAAACAGAAATAAAATTGAAATGCCATTATTCCGGCTAGCTAAAGTTAAAAATTCATTTATGGGCCAAGGTATACGCTTTTACAACAGAATTCCTCATAATATTAAAGAGTTAAGTAGTTCTAAATTTAAATCTTATATAAAAAATGTACTTGTCAAGAGAGCCTATTACAGTATTAAGGAATATATGGAAGATAAAAACCCATGGAGCGCGTAAAAACCACAGGACAGTTCTTTGGCATATTATGATAATATAATATTATGATATTATTACATATGTAATTTGTAAAATTGTAAATCTGACATGATTAAAAAGAGCAACTATGGAGTTTCTTGCCGATTCTTCTCCGTAGATACTGCTTTCCGAATCGGTGGTAAATGTTAAAATATGTACTTAATGACGTTTCAAAAGTGCTTCTAGAAGAAGTCTAATTGAATAAATAAATGTTTGAGTTTGAGTTTGAGTTTGAGTTATAGGTTTTAACCGACGTAATGAATAGATTTTAACACTTGAATCTTCCTGTAATGGGCAAGTAAAACAATAGCGAGTCGGTTCTGGCATGCATGCGTTCAGGCGTGAGGGTCGCAGTTCAAACCTAACCTAACCTACTGGGTCGAATTTGACACTTAGACCTGTCAGTAATGGGCAAGTAAAACTCGCTATTGTTTTACTTGACCATTACAGAAAGATTTAAGTGTTAAAATCTATTCAGTACATTGGTTTAAACCTATATTTACTGAATGTCTGCTCTTTAAATCAGTCAATAAGTTATGATATTAACCGACGCCCTTAGTCAATAACCTTAATAACCGACAATAAGGGTTTTGACTGTAGCATATACATACTACTACATTATATACTTTCAAAGAAAATGTATCGGTAATAAGATAATGTAAAGGTAGAAAACATTATGAGTTGTTCCTGGGCACGTAAACGATGATCTACAGCTGAGAGGTCAACATTACTGGTATACGACGTTTTCTTCAGAAAATTTAAGACACGTTGGAAGCAATATTACCTATATTGCTTCCAACGAAACGTGCCCCACTTTCTTACATAAAATGATTATTTTAATACAAGTTTTCAAGCTCTCTTTCAAACCATTTATGATACGCTTTATAGTCGCCCCACATTGGCAGTTTGGGTTAAACCTCTTTCTTATCCTTAGTCTTACACCACGGTCATTTCTTTAGTTCTGAAACGTCAAAATTATATAGATATCTATTAAATAGACTATACAATATTTAATTGTAGAAATATTTTTTTGCGTGGCATTGATAACTATTCAGCGACAAGCCTAGTATGATCAATATATCTAGGTATAACATGAGTATGCATGACTGAACTGCAGCTTTCATAGTTCAGACAAAAGATAGGTCATTGTATCCTCAGCGAACCGCGCACCGTTTCTACAAGCAGCCTTGGGCCACATCCCCGTGCTGACTGCTGTATATTCGACTATTCGTACAACTGGTATGCATTGATTCATCGCACTTTAAGGGCCTTTCTCTACCCACTTCAACGTATCATACCATGACCGTAATAGGAACGTGTCAGGATCGGAAAGCAACACGCTATACTCTAGTATGTCCACTAGAGTGTAGGAATCAAATATGTATGTATTAAAGACATTTGTTGACGCTGCATGCCACGTGATGGTGACGGAACAATTTACTGGAGTCTCATACTCTTTATATAGGTACAAAGATTTTTTTTTGCTTGACGTGTCTGCCTGACGTGTGTCTGTTACGGTCATATGATGATTCGTAGTAGTGGGTAGCGTCCTATAAGCGTCTGTGGATGCGCTAAATTATATCTAGGCACGATCGACTCAATCGCTTTGCCTGCAAGCGACCCATTATAGCGAGCTCATGAATTGCTCAGTCAAGATGTCAACTATATTGCTTGCTCTAGGAAGATTGCTACGATGCCTTGTGGTTCTACGTATTGCTCATTTACACATCAGTTGTCGATTGTGGACAGAGTGATGTGTTTGTTATTCATAATTCCAATGCATGAACAAATCAATTTACTTGCAACAATTAATAAATTCAAAATGCGACCGACCGCATAGGCCAATGTTTCATAAGCAACTTAAAATAATTTCAGGCTAGAATGAAGTTTAATATAAGTAAAAAATTACAGAGCCAAAAACTGTAGGCATTTTAAAGGATGTGCAAGCTTTACTTTATTGAGAAATCGGCCATCGCGGTCATGTACAACTTTCTAATTTTTTGCCGTTGACCTAAACACATTTTAGGGAAAATTAAAAATTCAAGGTTTATTTGCAATTCGATAGGTAGGTACCTATACCACTCAACTTCAATTAGAGATAATTTTCAATGTTATTTAGGTGCTACACTAACATAAGACGGTGTTGTTCTGTTATAAGTGGTTCGATTCGAAAATATGTATTAGCATTTTATTTGTGTTATTTTATATATATATATATTTTATATCAGTATTATTAAACTCTTTTTTCGTCACTGGTTGGTAGGTATCAAAATAATGCTATAGACCGGGAGATACTGACACAAAATTTCGAGTCATTTGTAACAGGATGGCGGTTCTACAGGGGTCTTAGTACGCAATGACAAAAAGAAAAACGATGGCGTGAACGCGGGTACCGGTGGCTTAGTCGCGTGGGCGTTAGTCGAACTCGTCGGAAAATAGCGAAAGTCAAACGATTTGTAACAGTATGGCACTTATTTTTCCTGTAAGTTTGAGGATCAGCAAATATAAATACAAAATTTCAAAGATCTATGTGTTGGAAATCTTCACTTA
>CAJQZN010042575.1:26163-47028 GCA_907164685.1 Colias eurytheme | reverse complement strand
AACATCGATCCACGGTAAGTTCGATTCCCGGTGGCAACGGTGTCGGTTTAGCTCTATGACATATAAAAAAGCTCGTTCGTTCTTTTTATATTTTAATCGGCAGTTGTTATTACGAAGTACATGAGTGAGACATGTATTATGTCTCGTGCGTGAGAGTGAAAGAGAGAACAACTGTATTGGTGATAATGCGTTAGTAAGTAGGTATCATGTATTAATTACGCTGTTTTTTAGTGCAATGATGTTGGTGTATGCCGCGTTTACTAGTATAATAGAGTCATTGGTCTAGCTGGACACAGATAGCAAACCTAGCAGACCTCGTAGGTAAAGAAACTCGATCAATAAAACAGATGTATTGTATATATTTTTTTGAAAGTATAAGTATTCCAGCTTTCTGTGCCAAGGAAAACTCAACATAGTCTTATCAGAGTCCCACTGCCCACATGACAGACACTCCTACTTCCGTGCCTTACATAACTAACACAACTGTAGACACCAGTCACACATTCACTGACTTTTATATTGTTGAAAATAAAGACCATAATTCATGATTAGCCCCAAATCTTGACCACAAATCCAGTGTGTTCCGCTGCGACTCCATTCATTTCCCATGACAATACGCGAAGCCGGGGTAAATCTCTTGTATTATGTGTGGATATTCCGCTGTCAAAACAGCATGGACGCGTGTTAATGAAAAAAGTTTGGAACGAGCAATGTCCGTTCTATTGGAATGTTATCTATGCCGACAATCTGATATTTATAATACCGCACATAATTGAAATGCTTCTTTTTAGGTATTTTATCATGGATGTAATGAAAATGTTTACTGTAATATAATTGGAAGAAACGTTCAGCTAATGCTTTGTATTTAGGTAGGTATATCACTTTAGATGACTTCACAATACTTGACCTAATGAAATGAAAAATGAAATTTGCTTAATTAAATTAATAAAAACTATGAGATTGTAATTAAAACAATAAACATATGAATGACGGAAATATGGTTGACTTTATCTTAATAAATAATTAATGTTTATTTTGCTTCACCAGCAGATAAAGGTGAATTTTTGTACACTTTAACCGCACTTGCTCCTTAATAGTAGATATAAATATTATATTAGTAATCTTAATTTACTCAAATAGGTATGCAATAATCTACAAATAAATATAAATTAAATAAATTATTCCTTCCTTCATAAACGAACATAAAAATGTTTAAAATATTTGATAACAACGCCATCTACAGTTTTACAGTTGAATTATCTCATTCGACAAACTCTACCACTGCGATTTGCTGTGGTTTTACTTTAACGTCGAATCTTCTCTACAGATATCACTGGTTAAAATTGATGAAATGAATCTAATTTAAAAAAATCCCATAAAAAAACGCTAAGGTATCAAGTATCTCTGTAAGCTCTGTTCCAATTTATTTGGCTCTACTTATTACATAAAACTCCATAGCAATTAGAAGGTGTAATGACAAAGGATTGACAATATAAATAAAATAAAACTGTTAACTGGGCCTCCTCTAATTCATATGATGTGGCTCGCAATAACACAAATGTCATTATAGGGTGCATGTATGGTCACAGCATGTAGGGTTATGAATGAATATATTATTAAACAAACGTCCTGAGTCCCGCGGTTTCACCCGCCTATTTTAGATTTTCCTACTTATAATAAGGATAACCTTATGTTCCTGTAGGAATATCAGAATAAAAATAGCCCAATTTACTCCTTATAACATCAGTTATCTGTCAGTGAAAGTCCCGTCAAAATCGGTCCAGCCATTCCAGAGATTAGCCGGAATAAACAGACGGACTAGAAATTGTATTTATTACTATTTTATCATTAAAACCAGACACTACAATTTTATTATTGGTATAGCACTTACTCATAAGTGAAAAGAAAACAATACAAGATTGTTTGATTACCTAATATACAGTGGGTATAAGTAATAATTACGAAAAATAGGCAAATTGCGAAAAGTTCACATCGTAGTGATTATTTTTACATTAAACACTTTTTTGGAGATTCGTAAATGTCAACATAAGGAGGTATTAAATAATAATGTGCAGAAGTTCGTTACCACGTGGTGACCATGTTGTATGAAAGATTTGGGATAAAAAATATTGAACGTCTTTGAATAAATTCCTTGTATTTGTCACGATTATGTTATTAGTATATTATAGTAGGAAAAAAGTAAATAAATCATCTGTAGTATACGGTAGGAATATACCACTAATCACGGTAATAATCTCTACAAATTTTCGTAAGAGGTGAATAGTAAAAAAATGATGTAGAAACATATTGCAATTGTTATACGCGGTAAAAACGCGTGCGAAAAAAGATTAATCAATAATAATCAAAGAAATATCAAATGACAATCTTTTATACAAGCTCGTCCTTTCCATCGTAAAAGAAAGGTTAAAACAAGTTACATAAAACGAAAGGTAGGTTTGGTAGATCTAGTTTAAAAATTAAAATATATGCTTCTCATACTTTAACTTTAAATGAAATATTATGTTTCATATCATTACTGAGACGATTTATATTCATAATTAAAACAGACACTAAAAAGTTGCAAACAAATTTGTTCCAACTTATCCTCAAATATACAAAGATATGGGCACAGTGTAGTATATACAAAAGTTTTGTAATAAGTGAAAGTTAAGTCTGAATCTCTCACAACGCATAACCGTACTCGACACACTCCGAGATGGTAAGTTTCATTTTCTGCATTATTATCATAATTTTGTTTTTTTTTATCCTAAATTATAAATACAGTAGAACTCCAATTATCCGAACTTCGACTATCCGAATCGCCGATTATCCGGATTTATATTTAAAACATGTGAAAATTTCATGTTTCTTTCATTTAATTCAATAAAAAAATAGTGCAATATCAAAACGTAGCTTTTATTCTCTCCAATGGCAATTTTTTTTTTAAATCCGATTATCCGAATATTTGATTATCCGAATGGGTCCCGGTCCCCATTAATTCGGATAATTGGAGTTCTACTGTAATTGGAATCCATTGTCTTTTGCATAGTGTATGGTGTGTTCTCATAATATTTTTACTGTAGTTATAGAGCAAAAACTAATAGATATAACGGTTATGTTAAGGCTTTCTTAAATCGCATATTGCGATCAATGATATTTGTTTGCATACTAATGTATAAGATAATATGTTTATTTGATAACAATATATGTTATTGTATCCATTCATAAGGAAAATAAATGAAAAGAGAGAAACATGCTTTGAATTACGTATGACTAGCGGACTCTACATTTTCTGCAACACCAAATGCTTAGACCAAATGTTGTTTGTATCCAATGTCATATTTTCATTTCATTTTATATATCCAGTCTTCGGTTTTCTAGAAAATTCCATTTTTTGTGATAGATTTCCTTATCTATACTAATATTATAAAGAGGAAAAGTTTGTAAGTATGTATGTAAGTATGTATGTATGTATGTATGGTTTTCACGCAAAAACTACTGGACCGATTTCAAAAATTCTTTCACCATTAGAAAGCTGCATCTTTACTGAGCAACATAGGCTATATTGCATTTTCAAAAAAATTAGAGATCCTTACCAAAAATGCAATAATGTAACCCAAGGTGTAAAAAAATCCTCAATAAAACTTCTGTCATCGCGTGCGCTGCGGAATCTATTGAAGATAGAACAAAAAAATGTTCTACAGTATTATAGAATGGATCAATATCTACAAGAAAGTCCGCGATACCATATGTCCATCTTCAGTAGTTATGTTACTACAACAACTTTTTTACGTTTTCAAAGTAAATAGAAGTGCCGACAGTAATCAAACCATGTTATCCATACACATATATTAATCCTTATCCCATTAAATGATGTTTTATTATAGACTGTTTCAATACCAGCAAAATACTTTTTAAATGAAAAGAATTGGATATTCCATTCAAAAGATATAACGAATTTAAAAGTGTCAATCTACAGAAAATAGTAGGTATACTGTTCGAGCAGGCCGTAGTGTGGGGGTCACGGAGGAATTCTACCAATATGCGTCTTGACGGAACACAGTGGGGTTTTGGTCGGTAGGAATCCGACATAACCCACGGCCCCTCCCCGGGAGGCCGTGGGTATCTATGAAAGATTTCCCCACTAAAACAAAAAAAAAAGGCCGTAGTGCGGGACGGGGTAAAGGTGATTTTCATGTGATTAAAAATTAAACCTATAGTCCGACCTATAGTAGACTTTTCACTGTAACGATATCGCTATCTATGCGGGTGAAACCGCAGGGCATTGCTAGTTATAAATATTTTATTTAATGAATACTTTCAGGGTGCAACACAGAGCGAGTTAGCGAACAGCTCAAAAGCAGATTTGGTGTCTCGAATCAAGGCGAGAGTGGAAAATGCTGACAAAAACAAAGCGAGAGAAGTCGGGGGTGTTTTCTTGTTTAACATTATTAAAGGCACATCTGTATATTCTTGGAGTAAGTACTAAACGTATTTAGTTTTATTAAGCTTTGTAGATTTTGTAAAAACAAGAGAGTAAAAAATAAGGTTCCATGGTGATAATCGAATGAAAGTCAGTTGTGCGTGTACACATAACAATATTATGAATGAAATATTAATACATATAAAAATACATCAGCATTAGAACCTATTTGTTTAATACTCAAATATTATTTTTGATATAACAACGAGCGCTTATTATAATATCCTTCCTCGATAAATGTGCCATCTAACACTGAAAGAATTTATAAATTGGATTCGTAGTTCCTGAGTTTAGAGCGTTCAAACAAACAAACAAGCTTAGCTTTTATAATCTTATAGAACCAAAACTAAAGATGTATGAACACGGTATCTGATCAATATCATCGAGAACTGGCACGCGGGCATATTAGGTACTAGCTGCTCCGCGCGGTTTCCACCCCCGTGGCTCCACTCCTGTTGGTCGTAGCGTGATGATATACGTACGTATAGCCTATAACCTTCCTCGATAAATGGACTATCTAACACCGTAAGAATTTTCCAAATTGGACCAGTAGTTCTTGAGATTAGCGCGTTCAAACAAACAAACTCTTCAGCTTTATAATATTAGTATAGACTATAGATACGTACCTATTATATTATGCAAATATGTACTAGTTTTCTATATTGACTACTGACTGACTAACTATTACATAATACCACAGACTATGTACATAGTATAATATGCTCGTTATTTAATAGAGCGAGAGTCTAGACTCCAATGCATAAACTCAATAGTAAAATATATTATGGAGCTATATGGATATCTACTGATCAATTTTTTTGTATTATACTTACTTACTCCTCTGGCGCTGAAACCCCAAAGTCTGTGGGTCTTGGCCTCTGAGACGAGAACTCTTTTTTCTCGTACTCAGTTTCGTAACATAAAGATTTTTACGTAGGAGGGGTGTTAACCCGCCGCACAACCCCCATATTGCTGGAGGACCACACCCATCGTTGGTCAGCGAGTCCCTCGGACTTAGCCGATAGCGTAGCTAGGCTGTACTACCGACCATCCCCCCATCCGCCACCCGGGGGACGCTCCCCTACGCCGCGAGAGCCAGCGCGAGGCTTTTTGTATTGTAGCGCACCTAAAATCCCATCAAAATCTGTTCAGTAATTTGCATATTCTCGAACATATTATAAACTTTAAACTGTATTCTAATAAGGAAGTACCACTTATTACTCGGCACAACAGACACTTTCATATTTTAAGAGCTATATTATTATTCATGTCACAGAATTACGCCCGAACTAGTAGTATATACTATGTACATAAGTCAAAGGAAAATAATTATAGATATCAAATGCGAATAGCGAAAATATGTTTTTTGTTTGTCCGTATTTAACGTCGCAACAAAGCAATATTATGATATGATTTTTGTGTCTAGGGATAATATGGATAATAATTAAGACTGTAGAAAGAAACATAGGCTAATTTTTATCACAATAAAACAACTCTTCCTCTTAGAAAGATTAATTTTAATTCATATTAATATGTATCTGAATCACTCCTATATTTATACCTAAATTCCGATAGATGGTGCTATAATATTACTAATTTCACACGTAGAATAATTATAATTTTCTTTACCACGCGACCGTAGCCGCTGGCGGAGAGCTATCTATAAGCCACTTACTTGTAAATTTAAAAACAAATACTATATGATCTTTCTTTCTTGTTTTCTTTCTATATCTTTTAAATGTGTAATTATTATTATATTACTTTCAGCAATGGACCTGAACCAAGTGATAGTCTACGAAGGTGAACCAGCAGAGGACCCAGACACCACATTTACCCTCAACGAGCATTACTTCAAGCAACTGGTGCAGGGTAAAGAAGACCCTCGGGTGATCATGCAGGCTGGCCGGTGTTCCGTCACGGGCGACATCATGAGGGCAATGAAACTTGAACCCTATATCAAGCTGAGTTAGAGTCGAATTTTCATGTTCTTAAAAGATTGTAGGTACTGTTATATCGACGTAGATACTATGATCTATCGGATTTAGAAGTAGTTTGTGGGGGCTGTTATTATATAGACAGTACCTAGCTATGGATTTGTAACATTTATTTATAAAACAATACAACATTAGAGGCATATAGGTAGTTAGTCACAGAATGCTTAATAGTAGATAGCTAACGCTAGTATTACCTACTACTTAAATTTCGCATTTGAGTAGTTCTATCTGCTTGTTATCTCTAATTGGATTATTTGATCACAAAGTGTTTTTGTTTTTTTTTTACTTAATTATAAGTGACATGGTATAGCTTTACTTTTTGTAATAAATTAAGTTTTAATTATTATTTCCTGTTTTATTTCCGTCTTTATCCCTTTATCGCCCTTTTATAATTTACATAGGATTTATTTAATTGACTATACGTAGATAAGATACGTTGTATAACATTACAATCAAATACCTCAATAGTATTTATGTACATAAAGATCTTAAGGCTTTTACAAATATGAAAATCTATATTCTCTAAATTAAAGAAAAGTCTCTATTTCACTATACAGAGAGGATTTACGTAACCCTAATTGGTATTTAAATATAATTGTATGGGAAGATTCACACGAAGAAAAGCTGTTAACAACTGACTGCTGAAAACAACAGTTTACTAAAACTTATGTCACCCTATTCTAAGTTTTATTACAAGTTTAATTCAATGCCCTAGATGACATTCTTTTTCTTGTAATAATTTCAGATCATTCTATTGGAGCTTAATTGGAATTTGGAACCCATATCCCAATATATCCATTCTTGTTTGTGTAATATTGTCCTTTAATATTTATTATTATTATTCTCACTATTTCGTGACGATTCATTTATCGTTCGACGGCTGTCGTCTCTATAATATAGAGTCATCAAAATACTTCATTGAACGACTGTCATATCTATACCTACTTTTTATCGTTTGACGATTGTCATACTAGGCAAAAGTCATCATAGAAGTAGGTAGTCACTGACAGTCTGTTATCATCATGTCGTCCTGTATGTGAATTGTGAACATGTCCACGACGTGACGCTTACGACACGATAATCTGTCGTCACGACCTAATGGACATGCAGTTCACGCACACTGACACGTACTATTTATAGCTGAAAAATCATTGTAGTTTACTGGATTTATCTCCCTTTGGATGAAACCAAGAAGCTTATATATAGTACACTGGAGATTTCAGTATGAACATTAACTTGTAACAAGAAAATATGGCCTTGAATGACGCCTGTATTTTTTTTTATCCCTTTCACACCCACTTGCCAAGTTAGGTTAGGTTAGATATAGAGATTATTAGATATAAGCTTCTTGGATGAAACTTTCAAAATCAGTCGATCCCGCGCCTGCGCGAATAACAGCTACCTATTTTTTAGAGATTAAATAAATTGCTAGAAACCATTCATACAAGTTGAAATTAAATGATACACAATTTTGCGTCAACCGAGCATAGCGGTGTCCCCTCTAGACAAGTTAATCTCAAAAAAAATTAGCATCAAAAGTCAATGTGCTTTGATTTTACGATAGTCCAAATAAATTACGTTATCTCATTTAACTTTTTAATATATCTAGTTAATTGATCCATTTAAAATACCGTTTCGGATCTAGTCTATCATCCATGGCCTAATATGTGTTTTATAAGTTGTCGATTTTAATCGCTATTTTTATTTATAAGGTAGCGTACATAATGGTATTGAGAGTTTATAACTATAATTTAATTTTCAGAAAATTAAATCTAATTGTGAAAATTTAAAGGCTTTAGAAAAAATATCTTTATAATTATATTCTCAAGACTACAATATATGCATTAGGTACTAAAGTATATAAAATGATGATAATAGAGTCCAAAACTAAAAATTTATATCCAACACAATATGAAGAACTGTTACACTGACAAACAGTATTTTATCCCACACTATGACCTTGTTTACCGTGTTATTACTATAAGCAATGAAACACGTATTTTAAATTCAGTTTAAAAATAATAAAATATTATAAATGACTTCAATTCACGCAATAATCCTAACATACAGCTTTAAATTTCTTAATAGGTCCATTAATTAATAAAAAATAAAATAGTCGTTTAAATTAGTATTCAATATACATACGTCTTAATACAAAACGCCTCTACAACTGGTTTGATATTACGGTACCGCCGCGCGGTCAAGCACCCTGAGACCCTGACATTAGCCAAGCCTATAATTATACAGATATCCTTTATTTACATCCCTTTATGGGGCTATCATCTGGATCTAAACTAGGACCGCTTGGGATAAACAACACACACAGGTTTTTATAATAAACAAACACATTTATGCAGCTGAAGCGGCGTCTCTGTAAAGCACTTGAAGTTCCATATAAAACAACAACAATTAGCTTTATAAATTAAAGTGTATTTAAAAAGTAGTTGGTAGGAATAATCTTAGGAATAATAAAAAAAATTGTTTACGTAGTCGAAATTCCGTTCCACAAAAACCAAACATCGAAGCTTATTTTCTCATTTTCGTAACATAAGTATGAAAACATTATAAAAGCATGGAAGGTCGGGATTTTGTTATTTTTTAAGTGCACAATACAATGTATAAAAACAGACCTGAAACAACTAGGCTATAATTGTTAAGACCTGAGCAATTGCTACATTCCCCGGATGTTTGTTTTCACAGTTCACACCCTAAGGTTTGTGAACTTAGTTTATTTTTAAACTTTATTTTACAACACATCATAACACACGCATCTAAAAGTTCCATGCTAGATAAAACAAATACTAATTATTTAAATGCTGAGGAACAATTTGCAAAAGCTTCATTGAATTTTGAAATATTGAAATATTGAAAATATTTTTAAAAATAATTTGGAAAATCCAAAAGTGCACGCCTCATAATTTTTTTTTTATAAATATTTATTAATTATTATTTTTGTTTATTTAATAACAATTAAACCACATCGAATCAGACCCTGAAAAATGAAAGGGTTCTTCTATTCCTGAGCATACTCAAGCGTAAGAGAAAAAAAAAGACTCGATTAGTAAAGTATTTCGGTCGCTATCGTGTTAACAAGAAAAAGGATCCGCACATACAGACACACGGACGTCCAAGACAGAACTTTTTTAAACTGTTTTTTAACTAGTTTAAATAACAAAAATGACATCAAAAATATCATGAACGTTAAAAATAGTGTTTTTTCTTAATATGTGTGTGTATGTATTATCTTACAAGTGCAATGTATGATACATAAAGACATTTTAAGTTTGAAAAATCAGATGTTTTGCGCGAAGTGACAGTAGTACCCACCTCAACGCTTCGCTTATGAGGCGTGCAATATTCTAGCTGTTGCACGCGATATGGTTCAAATATTTTCGTTCGATTTAACTGTTCTACATTGATGATTGCCTATGGATAATAATCACTCTTATTTTAGTCACAGTATTACAATTTATATTATATATATTTCCTAGGAAATATATTGTAATACTGTGTTTTAGTCTTGCAGCTTGTCCATGGCTTGTCCCGGTTTTGCCCGTTGTTACACTACTTTCGCACAGTTTTTTTCACCAGAAATAACTCCCAAAATAATTACATATAATGAAAATTTCTTGTAAAAGATACGTTAAGTACATAACTTACATTCCTCATAGGTATTTAAGTTGATAAAGAGTTATTGTGTCACACTGTAGATGTCTATTATTAAAAGAAATAAGAACATCTAGTAGGTAAGCTATTTTGAGAGCCGCATGAAAATATGATGTTCTACTTTGTTATTATCACAATCAGACAGTTATGATACTAGACTTTATTATACATAATAGTACATAATAATATAATACTTACGTAGATTTATGTACAGAAATATAATAGGTATTTATAAAATGTTTCTATCGCCAGTATTATCATTAATAAATAATAGGGCAAATAAACATTCTAATAACTAAGAATACGTAAAGATTAATGTACCTACATATCTCGATTATAATTGCAGAGAACGGGCCATATTAGGAGTAGAGGACAACTGCAGTAACCCTTGGTCTAATATCATTGCACTTGAAGTACACTTGTGCAGAAAATGCGATTTAAAATAAATAAATAAAATAATAAAAGAAATTTGGAGTATTAGAACAAGTATTAATTAGAATGTTATGAGGGAATTAAAAAATATCTTTTGACATACATCGTTTGTAATATCTAATATCTGATATCGGATATCTGATTGTAAATCAGAAAATTTTGTATATTAATTAGAAGAATAGTTATTTCCTACATACTATATCTCATATTATATCTTCATCTCTCCCATGTTTCTTCAAAAAACACTAATCTATCTATATCTTAAAAATCGTTACCCCTAAGCTGTATTTAACAGAATAGAGTGCATTTCTTTTCCAATATTTTTTTATTCAATAACCGATCTTAATCTACAGCTTCAGCTATCATATTATAACAATCTTGACAGTGTTGTCCATTGTGCATATCAAACTTTTTTCAAACAAATTTCGCGGTTCATTTCTTTAACACACATCTGCTTATAAAACCGCTTGTGTATCTCATTGTACCGGTATAGCAGGCTCTTACCGAGACCTAAGCGGTGTTTTTATTTATTTACATTCGTTTCCCATCCGTGGCACGGTCACCACATATTAATTAAAACACAAAAGTTACAAAATGGCATCTTATATGGTATCATTTTTAATAGTGACTGCTCTTATAGCTGGAACTCAAGGTAAGAGCTTTAAATAATCTGTCCTAGAAGATATTTATATTTGATTGTTTATATATTTTTATTACTTACTTGGAAATAAATTGTTTATGAATTTAATTTGATAATTCTTTGTTGTCTATTTCGTGTTTTAAGTACAGAAAATATCGAGATAAATATTGAAAAAAAAATTCCATTAGAATTTAAGTCTCCAAATTTTCTAAAAGCTCCTTACACATTAGAAATACAGTTGAACCTCGATAACTTAAACCTCGGTAACATAAAAACCTCTGTAACTTCAAAAAATAATGTGTTCCCTTCCCATCAGAGCCCAAAACCTCTTTAACTTAAAATACGCAACCTCTATAACTTAAATAAATAATCTCTGTATTGGCCCTCAGTAACTTCAAGAAATGTTTCCACAACCTCTATAACATAAAATTGTTTGTCAATGAGTCATTTTGAAAGAGTGTCAAAACAAAAGGTTTCGGTATTTATTGCTTGCACGTGTTTACTATGTATTGTTAACGTAAACAATACATTACCTATTGTTTGCTTTATCGAAATTCTTCAAAGCTTTGCGGCGGTTAGCTTTATGACAACGACTTACTTGCATCATAAGTTTTTGATTGTTGTTCTGGAAACATCACTTTACTTACTGTGTGATAAAACTGGCTTAAAATGAGTCCAAAAAGAAAACTAACAACCCTCACCTACGTTGATAAATTAAAAGCTATAGAAGCAGTGAAAAATGGATAGACCCTTGATAACTTAAAACCTCTATAACTTAAAATATTTTGTGTTTCCCTTGGACTTTAACTTATCGAGGTTCTACTGTATTTACTTTTGAAAATTGAAGATTATTATACTCATCATTAGATAAATAGGTACCAAATGTAAACATTTTAATTATAATTATTACCTTAATTAATTTCACTAGGTGCCCAAGATCAACCAAGTAATTATGACTTAAGCAGAAATAAAATAGGAAGTAGCAGAAACGGTAACCGATCAATTTATCGATAAATCACCAAGTTATCACTACCATTATTCACTTTGTTTTTAAATTATCTAATTTGTATTCATTTTTGTCCATTTTCATGGTGTCCATAAACTAACTGAATGTATGTTATGTTCGAACATTCACAGGAATGTAAACAATATATAAAGTTTATCTATTTTATCATCATGTCGCTAATTCATTTTAATTGTTTTAATAATAAATGTTTAGAAACTGCGCTTTTGTTCTTAAGCCATCAAAGTTTAAGCATTAGAATCTGATCTGATCTAAAACATACTGCAAGTTGCAACCCGCGGTCAAATAGTTAATAATAAAAATCTATCTGAGCATTAACATCCAGTTAAAACCGATTCAGCGGTTTTTACATTTAAACATGGTGTCTAATAAACGAATTATTCCCATAGTCTACATAATACAGCAGCGGTATAATTTTAAACTGAACTTGCTCAACTGCAAGTTTTATTATCTCCGCTACTATACTATCATTATGATATGACATTGGTTATAGAAAACTAAATATGTACATAGAATAGAAAATTATATCAATGTTTATAGGTACAAATCGCGTGAAACCATGAGCGGCCTACATTGGGAAAGGTCATTAAATAGTTTAACACATTTTTATGTTCACAAAACGGTACTGTAACAGCTGATATAATATTAAATTAGAGACATATTATCGGAAAAACGTTAAACTACGTACTATGTAGTTACTATCTACTTAGACATTTAGGAAAATAAAGCCCTTATTAATTTGCATTTGTTTTATAGAGCCTGATATAGATTTAGTATTATAATATATTATCTGTGATAGAGCCAAGGTTCTACTCCCTATAGTAAGATATTTAAATCATGGTACAAAAAATCCATACTAATATTATAAATGCGAAAGTAACTCTATCTGTCTGTCTGTTACTCAATCACGCCTTAACTACTTAACCAATTTGCATGAAATTTGGTATAGAGATATTTTGATATCCGAGAAAGGACATAGGCTACTTTTTATCCCGGGAAATAGGATAGGTTTTATCCCGGAAATCCCACGGGAACGGCAACTATGCGGGTTTTTCTTTGACTGCACGGGCGAAGCTGCGGGTGGAAAGCTAGTTAATTATACATAACAAGTTATTGTAATAAGATACCACTGTATTAAAGAAACAAGTAATCGTAGATATTTAAATCAGTTGATCTAAATCTTTATAAGTAGCCTACTCTACTACTATAAAAATGTATGTTTTCATGTAAAGATTTTTTTCTAATTTCCTTCATACTTCCTAGTGTTGATTTATGTTCAAGTTCAAGCAAGGTTGCACTTAAAAACGTTAATTGTTTACACTAATTACCAAAGACGCGCAAATCATAATTATAATTTTGAGCGTTTCCTTGACGTACCTACTTTGCATAAGATTGTAAAGAAAAACTCTTAAAAATATACCTTAAATGTAGTCATAAACCCAGATTCATAATATTCATTAAGAATAATAATCATTTTGTATTTTAAGAATATGGTATTTTGGTATAAAAGTGGTAAAAAATCATTTCATGAATTGAATACTAATTTAAACTTTGCAATTCATCAAAACATTTCATTAATGCATTTCATTATAAATATTTTCATAATGATGCATCGCGCATCCATTCCACTATTTTATTTTCAATTCAAAAACACCTTCCTTCTACTTTTGTTAGTATCTTCATCATGACGGGTTCCTCATCATTTTCTTTCATCAAATACAGCAAAACTTATTTCTTGGACCTTGTAGGTACGCTCTAATCGCAAACTGGTCATTTTATAGTCTTTAATCTTTATTGAGTCACTCTGAACCATCACTGCATTCATCAAACAAAAATGGGGTTCACCACTGCACCTAACTGCAGATCATCACCACTAACGTTCACCATCATTCATCGCATCGCACATCTCATCACCAGGTTTCGGATTAGGAGACTTATGGGACTATTTAATAGGCGCTGGCTTCGGACAATATCCCGGACAGTACCCTGGCCACGGCCAGTATCCCGGACAGTACCCTGGCCAGTATCCAGGGAATGGATTGTATCCGGGACAGAACCAGCTTCCAGGCCCGCCGGGCGCTCATCCGGGTTGCCCGCTTTGTGATTCCTCGGTCTACAGTTATTGTTCTCACAAACAAGCACATGACTCGTGCTGTTGTGAAAACCAATCTTGTAAGTATTTAAATTAAAATACAAATTTTTTAGGCTTTATGACTCATTGGTGCCGATTTCCAATTTCTGTTTTAGTAACTCCTACTGAGTAAGAATAAAGTCATGTAATATTTTATAAAGGTTACCATAAAAACCGAAAAATACTAAATTTATAAAATAAAATTCCTTTGTAATGAATTAATAGTCCTCTTGTTTGTATATGTAATATCATTGTTAATAGTCTGTAGTTACGATCACGGATGATTTTTTAAAAAAGTTACGTAACCTGTTTGATTTTCAAATTTTTAAATTTAATCAAAATCGGTTCAGTAGTTTAGTTGTAAATTGTAAAAGCATAACAGGCAACAGACAAGACTTTCGCATTTAATAATATCAATAAGTACCGATTAACAAATACGTCACTTTAATTTTGAAGCGAAAGCTCTTCATAATCAAAAAATCGAGAGTCCCATGCTAGATAAAAACATTATGTATAATATTAAATTCCTAAAAAAAATTACAGATCTTCCCTTCTCTTGCCGTAAAACGGACTGCAACTTCATCTATGCGAACTCCTGCCAAGAATACCACTTGATCACGAACTGCTGCTGCGTAGATCTTCAGAAAAGCGCGCCAGTACAAGCTGTGGTACCGGCTGTCATTGTTTAGATTATTTTATGAACGTATTGTGCAGTTTTTGGAACGAATTTTCTATTGTTAACTTTGGTAGGAAATTATTTCGCCTTTAAAAATTTAAGAGCTAATTTTGGTATCTTCGTAATGCCAAATTTGCTATGATTATAAAAGTTTTGAGGTCTATAAAAATAGCAAGAACTTGTTTTAATTATTTGCATAAGAAGTTTATAAATACTAACAAATATCAGAATTTCGTTTAAAAAACTGCACGACCTCTCTTTTTTACTCATTTTATATATAAGTTAGTAAGTAAATCTAAATCCTAGCTTTAAATTAATTTTATACGAAATAAAAATCTTGAAACGACGTGATCTTTTATTTTAATAGCACAATATCCATTAGTAAAAATTTTATGAATAAAGGAGAGCCCCGTGAATAAGTTTTTGTAACAAAATGAAATACTACATGAACCTATGTTGCTCGGTATCGGCTCCCTGAGCAAAAAAAATTTAATATCGCTAAAATAGTTTTTGAGTTAAATCGTAACTAACAACAAAGAAAAATCTAATATCTTTTCTCTGTAATAAGGCCAAACTTAAACTTATGTAATCTTATTTCTATGGACTAAGGGACAAATAAATAAAAATAAAAATTCAATGTCATCACAGAATTTATAATTTTACTTGAAACCTTACATGCGAATACAAAGCTTATACAGTACTTAAAACTAAATTAAGATTACAGCTAATGTTTGAGGTCGATACGTCTTAGGCTGAATCTAAAATACTTCGTACTACGTACCGTAGACGAGTTGAACCTTCTCCGTAATGCTGTCCCTTTTCTATCGTAAAACAAATCTCATATATTAGAGCGAGATACCATAAGTATGTCGAGACAGTTACTATTTTCCGTTCTTCTATTATGGTACATTTACACATTCTTGTTAGTCATTCGACGAATCATTCGTATGAGAGTGTCTTAACACACCACTATTCGTAAGTAGTACAGTAATTTAAGATTACGTCAGAAAAACACTCTTAACACGAATAAGCGAATGTTTAGGCGAATATCGAATGCACTGTATAAATATGCGTGCTCGTTATTCGCCTCGATGTTCGTACGAATGTGTACTGTGTAGTCACCATGATGTTTTATTGATAGCAATAAAAAGAGACAGCTATAGGATATTACTAATATTTTCACAAATATTGTTAGGTAAGTGTTAGGGATATTTAGATTAGGAATCACTGCAATACTAATATTATATCAGTGTATTACACAATTTTGGATTAAAAACTTAACTATAATTATAAGTAAAAAGGTGCAGACTCATTCATAAGATCAATAATTAGGTTATTTAGTTTTATTTTTCTCTTTTCTGTAATCATGCAATCTCATATAAAAAAGTATGCTGTAGTTGCTAGATAACTAAAAAATCGTTCCTTTTTACTTATATAATAGTAATGCCTCTTTAGAATTATTTTACTCCTTTACTTGGTCGAACTATCTTCGTGAAACAAACAACTATTGTTCTATTTGTTATACAGTGTAAAATGAAAAATTTATTGGTAATAAATACAAGAAATATTGAAATGTAAAATCACGAAGTAATTTTACTAATTAGTACAATTTATTGATGTAACACAGAAACCTATATTTATGCTAACAAAACTAGATGAGAATTATTTGTACACAAGTACAAGTTTATATTTGATACAAATTATTTTCAAGTTATTTAAAAACGAGTTTAAACCACAGTTATCTCATTTGAACTAGGATTCAGACAAAACTGCGTTTTATATAAAGATAGAATAAGACACAGTTATAACTGTACACATACATACATACACACGCTGTATACAGTGTGTGTATGTATGTATGTGTACAGTTATGTATTTTTACATATTATATTTTTATTTATTCTTCCTTGACGTAAAACTTTTAGGAGAGACAATTTTTGTCAATTCTAATTTAACACTCAAACGAAATAATGTTAATAAAGGAGCATAGTTTGAGTACAAACATAGTGGAAAAGATTTAAAATTACATTTTATTAAATGAAATTGATAATCGTTGTTTGGTTTCTAAACGTGAAATCGACGGTCGGCATTATTTTGTTGACATAAACATAATATTATGTATGTAATTTACTATTGTATTGGATCGATTTCGGTATGTTGTCGTTACAGTACAGTCAGCAATTTAAGTCGCGCAATTCATTTACATACATGTCCTATTCAAACATTTGATATAAAAAATATAACTAGCGTAAACAAAAATACTTCCACAATAAATCCAACAAGCAAGTTTCATTGCACTTTATCATAAACACACTGGTACCAATTAAACAGCAAACTTAACTTGCTGACTGTACCACTAGGCACTGTAAGCATTAAAATCGACGATTTACTATCACGTTTTAAAGCAGGAGTACATCCAGTATTAGAAAAAGACACGAGCTATATCGTGTAGCGCCATCACTTTCCCGCATTGTAATCACTCCAACTAGAACAGTGGTATGACGTCTTAAAACAGAATCACATACAACTACAAATCAAAGTACAAATTGTTTTGCTGACTCTACATAATGTTAATCAAAGTAATCTGCCGACCGTACCTCATCACACACGAGTGTACTATTTTTCGCGTAATCTGCCGACCGTCGGTACCTATATTTTTGCTGACCCTACATTATGAATACAATCTACCGACCATGCGTAATCTGCCAACCGTACCTCATCATCACGCACGAGTGTACTATTTTTCGCGTAATCTGCCGACCGTCGGTACCTATATTTTTGCTGACCCTACATTATGAATACAATCTACCGACCATACGTAATCTGCCGACCGTACCTCACACACTAGCGCATTCTATAGTGGTTCTTCTCTTGCACCTGGCAGAGCTCGCCCTTGAACGAGATCTCGATCTCGAAGTCGAGGTCGCGGTTGTTGCGCGCGTTCGGGCTCATTGAGAACGTGCCCATTATCTCTTCGCCCTTTTTCACCTGCGAATTATTATTAAATCGTTACATTTTATGATGATACAGTCATGTTTAAAATAAATAAATAAATATATAAAATATTGAATTACAATAAAACAATGAGTATAAATTATTATAAAAATATGTATTAATTTATTATAAAACAATTTGTTCTATTAAGGGCTGATTTTTCAATCCTTGGTTAAAACTTATTCGTCGAATAATGTATAAAACTACCATTTTAAAAACGTATTCTATCAGTATATTTGACAGTTTACGTGACATTTTAATAGTATCGTGTAAAATTTTATTGGACGGATAAGTTTTATCCAAGCATTGAAAAATCGGCCCTCAATAGATTAATATACACAACAATTTAATCAAGACCCGATCGCGACACGGCATAGAGTAAATCCGCTTTTAAATGTGGCAAAAAGAAAACATCTCATCATTTATTGTCCTTCTCAAAACAAAGACAACTAAGTGACAGCGCAAACGGGCCACCGACCATAGCCACTTAATAATTCAGGCCCCGGAATCACAGACACAATAGAAAATCTATTGTGTCGTGGACCGATCGGGCCGTTCGGTGCTCAATGGGTTAACATATATTTTGTACAGACGCACCGCTTGCGTGTAGTCGGTTGCGACCACTCGCTACAGAAGCGCGACGAAATACATGGAATAATGTATCAAGTGGCTGTCGCTGGCCACTAATGGCTGTGGTCGACCCGTTTGCGCCGTCTCAAACTGTCACTTCGAATCAATATGAATACAATTTTTGAAGTGAAAACTTCTTTAGCGGCGTTGGGTATAAAATCTTAAACTCGCGTCAGGACACGTGGCCTGATCGAAAAAGCGTAAGACGGATAGATATCAAACATGCTCAAGGTTAAAAATCAAGTTTTCACTTCTGCCGGCACTCCCAGAGAGCAACCCGTCTTTTTAAAGTGAAACTTTTATTACATCGTCTCAAACTTTTTGGTCTGTGTAGCGCATGTCGCGTGACGGTCGGCTGCCGAGTAGGTATAAAGCAGTGTTCGGAACCGTTCGAACAGTTTCACTTTTACCGTGGTTTCATAAAACCACACAACTTTTTTTTTTTACAAAGCGTTGTGCTTTGCTTTGCCAACTCACCGTCATATACTCGTCAAAGTAGAACACGGTCTGCTTCCAATGCGTGTAGGCGGCCTCGGGCGCCGTGCTGAAGCCGAGCCTCTTGTGGCACTTCGTGAACTCCACGTTGAAGAACGTCACTAGCGCTTGGATGAAGTCGTTGCGGCGGACCTAAGAGAAATATTATTAATTAAGAGTTTTTTTACATTATATCTATTTTAATACTAGCGGTCCGCCCGCCCCGGCTTCGCCCGTGGTACCTACATGTTTAAACTATCCTATCTCTCAAGTTGGATCGAACTGCACATGGTGTGCGAATTTTATTATAATCAGTTAAGTTAATATATATATATATATAAGATTATAAAGCTGAAGAGTTTGTTTGTTTGAACGCGCTAATTTCAGGAACTTGACAGGAACTTACTGGTCCTGGTTTGAAAATTATTTATTAATCAAAGGCTATTAATAGGCTATATCATCACGCTAAGACCAACAGGAGTGGAGCACTGCGGGTAAAACCGCAAGGCACAGCTAGTTAAGAGTATATTTAAGTGATTATGTGCATAATATTTGTTCTGTAGTGCAGTTAAATACACTTATATTTTACAAGGGCTGATAACGGCTGAGTTCTATGAGATTTTTTTATGTACTACCTGAGGTATCTAGATTCCTAATTTAAAGCTATATTCCCAAATAAATTCCCAAGATTAACTCAAGTGAAATAGACTAACTAAATTATACATTTATACAAATTAATAATAAATATGTTAGAATTATCGAAAAAAATCATTTCAATATTATTACAATTTAATTTCCATATCCAAAACCTACACCTAGTAAAGTGAACATAAAATCAAAGATCCTATTCTATCTATTCTATTCTATCCATCAACATACCTGCAGGTGGAACTTGGACTCAAAATTCAGATCTTCTTTCTTAACTGTGTACAAGTCAATTTCTTTCAGCAAACATGAGTTTGTCACCACCTTAAAAAATTATATTGCAACTTTAATTATTGTTTGTAAATCTTTCAAAATGTAAATTGTATAATCAAAATATATAATCCTCGAATGAGAACTACAGAAAAAAAATCTTTCATAATTGTTGAACCATAAAAATGTTTCAAATAATAAAACAAAACAAAAAATCAACATGAATTTAACAAAATTTTGCCTCGTAAATGATTTAAATTATTAATAAGAAGCGATCTGTTAAAAAAAGTGCCTGAACCTTTTGAAGAATGCAAAGCAACAACTGGTTGTCTGTAAAGTCGGTTTACTGGCGATAGTTGAACGTGACAACGTCCGATTGTGATTCGCACTTGAAGCCTTACGGAACGCCTCAGAGCCAGGTAACGCCGCATGAGTCATGTTTTTTCGTGCGTGCAGCCGGCTCTATCAAATTATTAGACGTTGTCACGTCAAAATTACCTGTTTTGCATCAACAACGTCCACCAGTGGCTCCGAGATGGCCACCTTCCTGATGGAGGACATGTCGAAACCATACACATCGTCCCACCAGTTGATTTTCTCGTCCTTGTACTGACGATCTTCAATACCGCAGATGAATAGAGTACATCTGTTGAAGATAATACTTTTTAATGGACTTCAGGCCAATAAATTTAATATTTTATAGTTGACATCAGGTAGTATGGTTATGAAAAAAATTATCGAAGTTTTTTATAACTACATAATACATTCGGTATAAAAGTGTCGAAGTATAAAGAACATTGTTAGGG